>JAQIWF010000773.1:0-15697 GCA_034694965.1 Ceratozetes gracilis
ATCCCTCGCTCGCTCGTGTCCCCCAATTCCCCGAAACCGACTGAAGGACCCGATCGAGAGCTGACTGTATTAGGAACTCATTATAATTGAGACAATTATTCACTTGATTTTAATCCTTCCGTAGAGATCCTATTCTTTAAGGAATGTTTTGAATGGCATTTACTATATATTGGACTCGGATTTCATGCATAATCTTGCTCGTATTTTCTTTGGCCTAATTTTTATCGTTTAATTTAATTTAAAAAGTTTATTTAAATTTAATCTGGCAAGAAAACTGCAAAATGATTTAATTGACAATTGTTTTGATTATTGCATGATATTGCTATGAAAATGAAGCAAGAATATGAATTGTATTGGTGTATTAAGCATGGTGATTAACTCTTTTGGTTGAATGGTAGCGGTTAATGGTGTGAGTCGTGCAGTGATTGGTTGATATATTTCATGCGCTGTCAGACGATAGTCTTCATCACAAACTGAGTTAAACTCTCTTTTTCTTCACTCAAATCATTGACATATTTATTGCATTTTTTGCTCTCTTTTTCCATTTTATTGTTATTTTCAATCGATTTTGTAATTTATTAACAAATTGTGTTTGACTTCTATGTAATAACTATTTATTAATAAACAAAAGTTAATATATTTTGTGGAAATATATTAATATCTTGGATATCGAGGAAATGGTAAGCCTTTGAAGTGAAAGGACCAGAATTTTCCTCTCATTTAATCACTGAATAAGTGATTCAATGCTCTAATGATTTGAATGAATCAAAGAGTAATATATGAGACAAAACATGTGTTCATTAGTCAAGTCATTGAAATTGACTCAAACCCTGATTCAAAATCCAATCATTTTTCAGACATTTTGTATTCCGTCCACTCTATAGGCCGACAATCGTTGCAACGAAATGTCCAGTTCTTCGTCGCCGACAACCTCTTCGTCCTCTCCTATGATTGAGACGAATAGCACTCCAAATGGCAATGAATCCAAGTCTTTGAATTCGCACAAGAATTCAATGAATGCCCCTAAATATGGAACTCCCGGTATAGCCAACAGTCCTTTGTTGTGATGACATTCCCTTATCTCTCATTTTTTAAATCAGTTCCCAATCGTGTATTTGTTGGCGGAATCCCAACCGATGTAAGTATTTGTCACTTATTTGATTCAATTGAAACTAAACTATGTTTTGGCCCAAAGACTAAGGAGAGTGAAGTGGAAGCGCTCTTCTCTCGATTTGGAACAGTTGTTTCAGTTAAGATCATAAGCGATAGGGCAGGTGTTCCGCGCGGGTATGCATTCAATAGTGACTTATGGGCACAAACTTTAAGTTAATGTCTTAATAGGTATGGATTTGTGACATTCGAGAGCGAAGAAGACGCCAATAAAGTGATGAAAGAGAGCGACAATTTGCTACTCAAGAGTCGAAAGTTGAATGTCTCGGTTGCCATCAAAAAGCAGCAGCACTTCCCTAATGGTTGGTTAGAATCCATTAAAACAGTTCTAATGGTTTGAATTTTGCAGATTTCAATCCTCGAGTTCTGACAAATGGTTCGCTTCTCTACAATCCGTATACTTTGGTGAACGCCTCCAATGCGTTGTATCCCGAATTCGGCATTTATTCTTCTGATGGAATTCCGATCTACAATATGGGTGTCAGTCCGCAGATGATGGCCAACAGTGGCATCACATCTCCCACTAACCCATATCCCTATACATATCACACTTCAGGCCTATATCTCTCGAGTCAGCCCTCTATGACTCCACAAATGGCGACACAATTTCAGACTTCGCCCCCCACTTACCCTCTGGTCAGCCCTTCATTTCGATTGCCGCTCACTTCACAGGTTTTATAATAATCACTGATTACTAACAGATGTCTCATTTGTTTTGCTTATCTTCTTTTGTGCACAGAATATGAATCCAAACCTTAATGTCAATCAAATGAATCCATATCTTCATCTATCGAATGCAAGTACACCGCCATTGACTCAACAGTCATCCCTTCCCATTCAAATGGGAACAGTTGCCAATCCAGTGATGACTACCGACAACATGAGTGCTATGAATGCAGTCAACTCTGGGATGTCATCATTGAATTTCATTCAACCCCCAGTTTATGCCATTTCTTCTAATATTCCGAATTCGAGTCAAGCGATGGCTTGCGTTCAAAACGTTCAGTTGAAAGCAGATAATGGACTCGACGTGTGCTCCGACAACAGCCACCTCATGGCCGCTCCAAATGGGAGTTCTCCACAAATGCTCGAATTAGTGCCGATTTGGCCGCAAAGGATGGCTAACATTCAGTCACCGAATAAGACGGGTCTAAATCGTAACCAATACTCATCGAAAGCACAGCCAAACAACTCATCGAATGACATCCCAATGGACAGACGTAATGCTAATTCTAGTTTCAACGCTAGTCATAACCGAAAATCGGTCAACAGTTCGGTGAATCGGTCGAAACCCAACGGCTATGGATTCAATGGCTATGGATATCAAAACCGAAACTCAAATTCAATGAATGTAAACGCAGCTGAAAACCAGTGCCAAACCGCTCAGAACCACAGCTCGATTCCCAATACGAGTGCACTTCAGGGCATGCCATTCGTCAAAACCTATTACAACAACAACAGATACCATACCATACCTGTGACCCAACAGGTATTAAACAGTTGTCCGCCACCGGCGCCTAAGTTTAATAATATGGGCGGACAGCAGAGGATCACCAAAATGGTGAACGGCGTCGAAATCTATGCGGTGCCCAACATTGCTGGCGGCGATATCGAGTGTTATGGGTACTCAAAGACACCCCCCTTGACATCGGGTACTAATAATCACAAGACTGGAGTCAGAACTCATCACAAATGAAAGCATTCCATTGAATCATAACTTCATTGAAATTAATAACAATTCAGTTATTAATAAGACTTAGAAATGACTCAATTGAGTGATTCTTTGACTCAATATTCAAATACTAGTCATTAAGGAAAAAGTGAAAATTGAATCGTTTTAGTGATAACTCTATTCTCTGCTCTTTCTATGACTCGATTATTACAATTGAAAATTTAGTCATTAATTCTCTAATTTATTTCAACAAATGTTAAAAATGATAGTTTTCTTAACACTTTTCGGTGATCTCCAAAACAATTGACTGAAAATATTAGACATTAAAACGTTTTTCGACTAAATTTGCTTAAATTGTGATATAATTTATAGCGAATTATTAATAATTTAAATAATAATAATTGTAATAATAATTCGGAATCTGTTGGACGTTAGACATGAAGTGATGTCTAAAAGACTGGAATTTTGAGAATACGTTAGTTTTCGTGCCTTTTGCTCAAAACCAATAAAAACAATTTAGTGACTATTCTTCTAAAACTCAAATTCTCCACAATTTTTGAACTGTTTTTGTGGGGAAACTGAAAGCAAACAATTATTCAACGATTTTGTGAAAAGAAGTCAAATATCGAGCATTTGATAGAAATCTTATGCAACAAATCACGAGTGAAACTAATGGATCACAAATTGAATGATTCGATTCATTGACTGATTTGAAAGCCATTATTACAATCAATTGGTTTGTGATAATAAGTTCTGCACTTCTTAGTCACACTACTTCTCAACCCTTTCCTTTGTTGCTATAATTTTGCAAATCTTTTCTTTTGATATATACTCCAAATATGAGTCAAACTTTTCTCTATTTTCACTTTTCTTTGTCTTTTTGAATACAATTTTTGTTTTTTTCGATCAGTTTTTCCGACAAAAACTGAACTCATTTTGTGTCAAAATTTGATTTTGTTTCGCAGAGAACACAAAGACTTTGTTTTGTATATCATTTGCTCACAAATTATGCATTTTCTCCACTCCGAGTCATTTTTGTGTCCTCGCGAATGATCTGTTTTTTTTACCTTAAGTTTTATTTGAGGAACGCCTCCATTCAAACAACTCTTTCGGTCGCAAAATAAGACTTTTGAACCCCTTTTTTTTATTGAGACTTATAGTTATTATTTTGAGTTTAGTCCCAATGTTTGTGAAAAATAGTTTTCAAATAAATTTAATAATTTGTAAAATTAGCAAAAAATACCGATTAGTGACAGAAATCGATTTGATTTTCCCTTAAAATTGCAAAACGTCTTAATTAAGCGATAAATATATTAGTGTTTGGTTTGAATCTAACGATTGATAATCAGTAATATATTTATTTTGAAGACAGCATTCAATCGATTTAAGAACCGTTTAATAGTATTAATCATTTCGACAGAAAATTAATTTCTATTTATGTCTAAAACCAAAAACTAATTGTCTTTTTTCACAGAATATCTTTTGTTTTGTTTTCACATCAAATATACTGTAATTAAAGACAACAACGAATCAATTTCTCAGTTATTTTCAACTATTGATCGCTTTTGACGAATAAATTAATAATTGTTTTGATTTAAAATTAAGTTTTGTTTATATTAGTGTTAATTCTTTTTTTTGTAAATTTTTCCAAAATAAAAATTCTCACTTCAATTGTCTTCACTTTTATTCAACTCTACATTAATTTTATAATACATTATTTGATCAAAATTGCCAGCAGTTGATCAAAATGCAAAGGTTTGGTCAAATTACCACTCAGTTAATTCCAATAATTATCCCATTTAATGATTCCCTTTCCCGTAATATCTTAAAACCCATTGTCTAAATTCTAATCAGGGTGCAATAATTGCTATAAAAATAAGGTTAAGTTTAAAAGAAATCAAATATTGGATCAATTATTGGAAATAACGTCACGAATCCAATCGCTATAATATGAAATTCTGGTAAATATTGAGGGATATCCCTTCGAAGCACAGGGATTGGATGTCCACGAGGCAACTCCAACCTGTACCCATTTTCCATCACTGGATTGACACTGAATGGGACCGCCTGAGTCTCCATTACAAACTCCTTGGTTATCGCCTAAACTGGTAAAACAGATGTGGCCCTCATTTATAGGAAAGCTTATTCCGGGCCACGACTTGACACAAGTCTTCTCATCAACCACTTGATTGCGAACCTTTTGCAGAACAGTTGACATCGACTCATCTCATCATTAAATTCTCAATTAATTCAAATATAAGTAATATCAAAATTATAACTACAGAAAGAATCTAAGTTTTTATCCCATAATTAATGTTAGCTTGCTTCTATACTTTCTATAGTAAATTGAGTAAGACAATATAAACTTACTGTTAAATCTCTTTCCCCATCCGACGGCCAGACATATGGAGCCAATGGGAACATCCAATGACTTAGAAGCCAAACAAACGGGTCGAATGTGTTTATCCTTACCATTGAAGTCCACTTTTGCCATCAATTTTAGAAGAGTTATGTCATTCACTTTTGTGACATCAGAATAGTTGGGATGAATGAAAACCTGACCACAAATTTCTCTCTCATATCATTGCAAATAATAGAAAAGGAGTCAAATTTACTTTACTTATATTGAATTCCCTTTCAGTCGATTCATATTTGTTAAGGAAATGTTTTCCCACTTTCACCTTCCAATTGGTCGGGTATCTCGACTTTCTCAGACAATGGGCAGCAGTTAGTGCCCACTGGTCTGAATGTAAACACATTTTTATCTAAAGTGCAAATATTCTGTGCTCACCATTGATGAGAGTAGCGCCACAGTTATGACTGGACAGGTATTTCACTTGAAAGGACAGCATCCACGGAAATTCAAGTGGTTGTGGGGTCTGTCCTCCAATAATCTTTGTAATAGAATTCAATTTCTTGACATTACATTCGCTAACATTTTTGCCTGAATTACAAATTAAACCAATTAATTACCAAATAATTAGTTATTTGTTCAAAACAATAGTTTTTACTTTCAATCAAAACAATTGCGTTGAGAAACACAACGACTAATATGTTGGCCAACATTTCGACGAAGTTTTGAGCAAATTATTTAACAAACAAAAGATAAATACCAACAAAATTTCAATTAGTATTTAAGAATATTCATTATGAGGGCATTGATCCAGGAATAAGCAAGTTCAATATTGCAGAGGAGTTCTAGGGGTGCTTTGGAGAACATGGCAAGTTTTTTCTAGGTAACAAAACTTTGGGAATTTGTATAGCAATGTGTTGGCCTTTCAAGTGAACAAATTAGGTTGAAAAGGCACTTGGACAGATCATCACATTTAATGCAAAGATTTGTGGCCCGACAGAATTGGACAGGAAGTTTGGACCTCCCTTGGTAATCCCATTATCCATTATAAACAATAATCACAAAATTAAACTCATTATTAAGACCCAGAATAGTGGTTATGATCTAATTGTTCAAAATATTGGCTCTAATATGAAGTAATCAATAGTTTTGTTAATTCATTGATAACTGAAAAGTGATTTAATCAAAAACTAAGCCAAAGGTTAATATTTTTATAATTTATTGAAAAACTAAATGAAATCAATTAATTGAGACCTAAATTACATTTAATAGCAATCAATGGCTAATATAAAACAAAAATCTTATTCTTATAAATTGAGTCCAATTGTCATCAGATTTGTTGTTGTTTTTCATTCTGAATGAGTTGTAACTCTTGGAAGCGTTGACTAATTCTTTGGTTCATTTTGAGGAACTTATCGAAGCAATTGTTAGCACAGGTCTCCTCTTTCGACGAAACATTCCTCTGAGTGAAGTCATGGACACAATCCATAAAACATATTTCAGACAATTTGTTGTAATTGAGAATAAAGTCTTTGAATTGTTTTATTTGATCGCTTGTATTGTCTGCCATTTCACAGATTATTTGCTCTTAACGTCGACAACAAATCCAATTAAAACCCGAATATTTGTAAACAAATGCAATAAATTCACGAATCATGTGATTAAGGCATGGAGTGGTGGCACAGGTGTCGACATCTCTCGCCTCACGCCATTTATCTCATATTCTAAAGATTGTACTTGCTAATTTCAGTTCATCAAAAAAAGTTAATGATTTATCAATTTGTCAATTATTTTAATCATTAAATGCTATAAAATTGAATTAAAGTGAGAGAAATGACCGAAATTTGTATACAAATAAAATGATTTTTTGACAAAAATTTCAGTCAATGATTAGGTTTGGACCCAAAAGAGGATATAATTTGCATACAATTAGTGGCATAAAATGTGTGAAAATATGTGTTTCTTCACTTCAAATAACTTAAACTCTTAAAAAAATAACTAAAATTTCATTTTATCCACAAATTGATAAAAATATCAATCATTATATAAAATACTGATTCAATCTATGATTAGTTCATTCATTCATTTATATAAAAATAATAATAAATACAAATATATTTTATAACGACTTTTGGGCCGATATTTCATAAAATATATATACTATTAAACATAAAAATGTGCAAAAAATTAAAAAACTTTCGATTAATTCAATATTAACTATAAGTGGTTTTAGTCAAATGGGAAAACTTTTCCCCCTATTTAAGTAATGGTTTGGGAATCAGTTTTGTTGAGTCAGTCATTAGAGGTTTAGATCACAATCTTTTAAAACAAATAACAAAAATTTCATTTTTCCCTAAAATCAATTCAAAGTGTGAACTGAATGAGAGGTTGAATGGATGGAGAGCTCCATAAGTGCTCAATAGAGCCAATGGATAGCCTTTACAATCATTAGTTTAAATAATTGAAAAAATGGTTAATTACATGATTTGTGATAAAAACTATTAAAAATATATTTATGTTTAAAGAGTTACACTTTAGAGCCGGGTCTTAGACTTTGATACTTGGAAGCCATTTGATAGCCATTACTTGTGTTCGCGTTAACGGCATTACTATTGCCCTGAATTGTGTCATAAATGGGAACCTGCGGTGGGTTTGGCTGCGACTGGGAATGGCCTGAATAGCCGTTAGAGTAAGTGCTGCCATAGATTTTTAATTGATTTGTTTGGTATATCGGCTGCTGTTGTCTAACGATTGGCACTTGAGTTGGAGGTCCCGTTTGTGGGGAACTGTTTTCAGGTTTACTATACTTTTTACTCCTTCGAGTCAAAGAAGCGGAACTCGAGTTCTCCTTTTGGGACAAAACGTTATTATTTACATTATTTTGTTGCTGGAGCTGAGGGTTTGGCATTAGAGCGGCTGCCGTTTCATATTCATAATAATTAGAAATGGGTCGCTCTTGTCTTCGGTTGACAGGGGATGACACCTGTCTCTGGTGCTGATTTCGCATCATTTGCGCTCTCATTGCTTCCGAAGGCATTGCATTCGAGGCACTGGTCTGGCCATAGATCTGACGATTTTGGTGGTACTGTTGGAGAGCCTGTTGTTGTTGTTGTTGATGCTGTTGGTGATGGTATTGCATTTGTTGCTGTATTTCCCTATAATTCATGTAATGACTATATTTGCTGTTATGATCAGCGATTCCAACACGACTTCCGGGTCTTAACATAGAATCAGAAGATAAATGTGTTAATTGAAGACAAATGACAGTAAGTTATTAACCTCTCCATCGCTTGTCTATAAATATCATAGGAATTGCCTCTCGAGTGATGAACGTCAGCACCGGATAACTGAAAATAGATTTAAACTCAAAATAAATAAATGAAATCAAAATATGATTTAAAGCGAGACATGCAGTCAGTAATGCGATCGTATATCAAATACTTTATAAAACTTAAAACATATCATTACTTGAAATTGCATTCAATGGTTGGGCACAGCATTCGATTAGATTTGCATTTTATTCACATTAAAAATTTTGCAAAAATTGTATCAAAAAAGTTAGTTTCGATCAAATATAAGCTTTCATGCGGTGAGTAAATCAAATATCCGTCGAATGAGACAAAAAGAGACAAATTGGAGACAATGTGTACCTTAGGATTGTTGGCACTGTATCTCAGACTTGATGTTCGTCTTTCGAATGCATTCGGTTTCGACTTTCGTATATTATAGTCATTATAAATGGGTTCAGTCTATCAGTGTTTTAACAATTGAGTCAAACAATCAAATCAATGGATATAAAGTGAAAATTCGATAATCAGATGCAAGGAAAAGGATAAAGTGGTTGTCCACAAGAATGCATGCAAACTCAAATTTTGAAGTAATCAAAGAGAGAACCAATACCTTAGGAACAACCAGACGCCGATAAGGAGGAGGACAGTTAGCATTAATGGGGTATGAAATATATATTTGTTGGGATTGATTAGGAGGACTAAGACCTCTACGGATGTATTCCAACTGTTAAGCAATTATCAAATCATTAAGTAATCAATTGATATATCGATTCATTTAACAATAGAATCTCAAGAGATATCATCAAATCATTAAACAAATGAGAGGACTATACCTGTTTGCGATCCATTGAGCTATAAGTGTCATAAATAGGCCCTTCACTGGGATAGACCCGATGCCTTTCCACATGCATTCGTTGGTGTTGAGCTCTCAACTGAGCCATTCTTTCATTCCTTGAGAGGACCGACTCATTATTGATGCCGTGGTTTGTCATTTGAGAAGCGGTGACACCGGTTGGAGTGCTGTGCATCGGTTGAACGCCACCGAAGCGCTCACCAATTGCTGACTTTGATCGTTGGCGGGCTGGAGGTGTAGGTTGAGCTGTTTGTGATACCTGAGGAGATTGCTGGTGATGGAGGAGCTGTTGTTGTTGCTGCTGCTCTATTAGCCTCTTGTAATGCATTTGAATCCTTTCCTGTTCCATCAAATACATTTGGGCCGAATTCTGAGCTGCGATCGGGTCAATAGGCTCTTCCTCTCTTTCGGACTTCTGTTTGGAAGAGGAGCGACCCTTTTTTGAACCAAATTTAAAAAGTGTTTTCAAAAGTCCTTTCTTTTTGCCGCTGTTTTTCTTTTTAAGGAAGGCTTGTGCCTCATCTTCAGTAGTCATCTGCGAAGAAGTGGCAGTTGTGGCTGTGCCCTGAGTGCTGGCCATTGATAGTGCACCCGATGGTCCTCTAATGGGTATGGAATGAGTCGGTTGGTTAATGTTTTCCATTGAAGACCCGCTATCACTGCCCTCTTCGGCAACTATTTAGTGACAATAAGAATAAGTAAATTTTGAAGTGAAGACATTTGAAGTGAATACCCGTTTCCATAGTTTCAAGATTTTCATTATCATTGTTGACATCATAAGATCTGTCGACCGCAGCCCTAAAGCTTTCATTGGTTTCTCGACTCCTTGAGACTCGAACCGTCTTATGTCGAGGACCTGTGAATGCGTTCTCACTTTCTAACTGTTCCTTCTGTAAGTCCTGCATAAGTGTCTGTAAACTCTCTAAACTGGCCGACTTTCGCATCCCTAATGCCGGCCCCAACTCTTTGTTTTGATTTACAGTCATTTGTGCGGTAGTATGTGTGCTATGGTAAGGACAGGAGCCGGGAGACCGACATTTCCCTATTGGATATCAATATAAAGATTGGATATAAAATAACAGAATTTGTAATCAAAAAGTGCAGCAAATCATAAACCAAAACAAAATCAAACAAAAAATAATAATAAATGGAATAATGAGTTAAAAAGAGACATAAAAAGCATTAATTAAGTGCCGAAATCCTAAACCATTAAAATGTGAATAAATACCAAAAAATTTCATACAACAACACGCCGGGGAGAACAGGGTTTGATTTCGAGACTTCCTTTCCTTAAAAGCTTCTATTTTTGCTGCAATTAATTGGAAAGAAAACACAATTTTGTTTGAAAAACCATTTTAGCCATAAATCCATTAGTTTTCAAAAGCCGTTCAGAAATAAATTAATAGAAAGTGTTTCACATTATAAGCATAATATGAAAATGTGTTAAATATTTGTGAAAAATAATTGAATCCAATGAATACATACTCTCAGTAAAGGAGCAGTTATTTTGAGACTTTGTTAGCTGAGTGAGTGTTAAAGATTGACAAGAAGTAGATCTTTGATTAACTAACAGAATGTTAGGAACTGTTTGGAAAGACATTAACAATATTTCAAATGTTTTTATTTTAACCAAACTTCTAATGGTTTGACTAGAATTGGGTGAAAATGAGACGAACCTAATTCGTGAGGCATCACATCATGCGTTTCAGTTTTGATTTGAGATTTCACTTCAGTCACTTGTTGTGACTCTGGATGGTCTCTATCCCTGAGTTGTTTTTCCTTCTCTTCTTTGGCTTTTTTGTTGCGACGATATGTGTCAGTATTCTTGGCGTCGAGCTGTGCGTGTCTTTTCTCAGACATCGACTGTCGACCGAAACCGTCTCTTCGGAAGCCGTCGGCGTCCTCTTCATTCAATGAGAGCTCACTATCACGTGGTGTTGACTCAGGTTGACTCACATTGGTGTCGACACTCGGCTTCCTATCATTGCTTTCAATGACATCCCTTTCGATAATAACATCATTTCGGGACAAAATATTTGATGACTTTTCGTATATTCGGTTTGAGTCCTGATTTTCACTCAAATAAAATTGTTTTAAAAAAGTTTGATTTGACGACTGATTAATCACTGGTTTGTTTGGCGATTCATTTCTTGGCGACGAAACAGTTGGAGTCTCCCTCTGCTCCTCTCTATTCATCACTGAACCATCACTTTTAGGTCTATAAATAACTGTGTTATCTGTGGAACGATAGCTGTTATCGTAAGTGTCATCCAATTTGTTGTTTGGAATATAAAAGGTTTCGTTGGCTGACGAAAGACCTGACTCTTCATTACACGAGTCATTAGAAGCCGCACTCAGGAGAGAGTCATTCCTCTGATGGCACGAACTGTTGAGCAGTGATAAAGAGGGCATTGCTTTTCGGGCAACAGTCAGAGTAATGGCATTTGGATTAGCGATCGGTCCTTCGCTCTGAATCATAGCCCTTCTCAATGTCTCCATTGCCTGACTGTTAGACATTCCCAATAAAGGAATGCCATTAATGTTAATCAACTGGTCGTTTGTGATAAGCCGCCCGTCTTTAGATGCGGCCCCGCCGTGAATAACAGACTTAACAAAAATGCCTAAATCTGTGTGCTGTCCACTCGATGTTGAAGTTTTTCCCTTAACACTAACCCCCAAACCTGCAGATCCCGTATCGTTGAGAGGGATCTCAAAAGTTAAGACTTCACGTTCGTTACCACAGGAGGTATCTCCAGATTTTTCAGGTGGCAATTGTCTTGGCATCATTGGACTGGGAGATAGATCTGGTTCCTGACGCGACACAATCAGATCTACAGTCGTTCCCAATGGTATGTTTCGCAATATCTTCACGGCTTCGTTCTGAGGCTTACCCGTCATTTCAATGCCACAAACTTCAAGCAAACGGTCTCCCGGTCTGAGTCTTCCATCTTCAACGGCTGCTCCTTTCGGTAAAATATTCTTGATATAAATGGGAACATTACCCCCGGTTGGGTTATCTCTCGTTGTGATACTGAACCCCAAACCTTCTGCTCCTTTCTTGAGCTGAATGTGATATTTTTTGCCTATTCTTCGAGTGTTTCCCACAACAAGAGCTGAGCTGACGGCAGGTTTGTGAGTAGAAGCTGTGGTCAACTTATTAGTTGAGGTGACGGTCGCCACTTTGGTCTGTTGCACATCCCTCTGTTCCCCTTCAACCAAACCCTCAACTCTAAGCAGTTCCTCGTGTTGTTTCATAACATTTGCGGGTTTGGGCAGCACTGGTGGAGGGAATGGCTTTTTCACTTCAGTCGAGTTCTTGTTTTGGGTGAGATTTTGGTGATATTTCACTAAACGGAGACTAATTTCATCGCTTTGTAGTGAAGTTCTAAAGATTTGTTGCGCGCTCTCGAAGTCAACGCAGAGAATGCTTTGGCCGTTCACTTCAATGATAGTGTCGCCCACATGTAGTCTTCCATCTCTATCTATCCTTCCTCCCGGTTCTATGCCTTGGATTAGAAGTCCGTTGGCATATCCGCCGTCACTTTGAGGAACAACATGAATGCCGAGAGGACCCGACTCTTTCACCAAATTGACGATCACAGAGGGCTTATCCTCAAAATGTCTGTGTTTTGTATTGTCTTCACTGGACATCGAAGACACCGATGTTTTACCCAATTCATAGTTAAGTCGTTTTGGCAAAGAGTTGTAGTTTTTATTCATTTCGATCGACAATTTTCCCGGACTTTTGTCGCGATTGAAACTCTTTCTGAGCGATCTGTCCGCGGCTTCGGCCCAAACATCTAAATTGTTGGCAATCATTGAGAGACGACCGGACCCTCTCGAGAATCTCGAAAAAGTATTATTGCTTGTTGTAGAAGAGGGGGTGTGCTCTGACTTTTCTTCACTACCATAACCTTCTTCTCTAATACTGGGCGGCGATAAAGAATTAGAGGAAAGGATTGACTTATCCTTGTCTTCATCTGAATGTTCAGAATTCACGTCCAAAGACTGAATGGAAGCGTTTCTGTTGTTTTTGCTGTCGACGGCTACAGCCGTTGACCAGCGTTTGGTCGGATCACACACATCAATATCGGGCGACATTTTGTTGAGCACCGGTTCACTGCCGCGTCTGACCTGAAGAGTGGCACAAACGCCTGCATTCATGTGATTGGATGTGATCTCCACATCGTTGTAATCAATGGTAATGTTTGGCATATTTTTGCGATTCATATCTTCGACTATTATTTCATTGGAGTCACAGTTAGTTCTGAATCTGTCCTCATTGATGAAGACATCAGGACTTCCAGTGCCCAATGAATCGGAAGGCGTACTCGTACTGATCCTGTTTGAGTGATGACCATTCTTCAACTTATGGGACATATCTTCATAATTGTCTCTTACATCAAAAGAGGCGATTATCTGTTGATAAACATATTTGTCATTAACTTTCACTAAATATGCAAATGAGTGGTAAACCTGTTCCCTATCGTCGGCCACATCGCTGACAATATCATCGGGATCTAAGATCGCACCGTCTCTACACGTCTTCAGATTATGTACAATGACTGATGAGGTGGACGGCTGTCGACAAATCAGATCAACAAATGGTTAAATCGATTAATGAGACAAAAACAGAATTAATGGCAGAAATGAGTCACAAATAAAAGTAATTAAAAACTAATCAAAAGTTATTAAAATGAGTGAAACAATAGTTTGAGATAATGTTGTCTTTGATTATCACTGTATTAGTCATAAAAGTGTAATCAAAACAATAAAATATTTTCTAATAATAAAAGAAATAATTAAATGAATAAAATATAAGAAAATTGTAATCAAATGAAGAAATGGATAAAAGAGAGGAACGCCTACAGTGTTGACGGCCTTCTTATAGCGATCAATGGCTAAGTCGATGACATGTCTGACCGCAATGTTTCCATCACCGACGGGAACAATACATCTGACTTCACCAAAATTGACCAAAACTTTCATTATTTAGAAGACATTAAATCATTGAATCATTTGATTGTTTCCACAAATGTCTAACAAAAGGGAAAACATTGAAAACTAAACACTTTTTGAGGATTTGTTTGTTTTGTTTGATTTAAAGCATTGTTTTTATTGATTAACTGATTGTGTAAAACAAGTGACGATTAAAACGACTTTTGAGCAAAAACTGAATGAACAGACATTTTCGAACCGAGTGGTAGAGCGCAGACTCACCACAACCACTGACGCCAAACAACTGTCTCTCCCATCCTATACCAAAGTCACTCTAAAACTCCACTCAAACTCACTCTTATGTGTGCACTCCTTAGTGCTCCTCCACTATAGGGGGGGTTTGTTGTCGATTTGAATGTGTACTCATTTGTGTGTCAATGTCTGCATTCCTTAACCATTAGAGTCACCGTTCAATTGGTTTCCTGTTCTTTATTACAGAGTTTTGTTTTCAAAAGTCAACTCTTTTCTCATTCAAAACTTCTTTCATCCCTTAAACACTGAGAGAAGTCTTTATTAAAGATTTGATAGAAAAAGATAATTACGTAAAACTAAAACTTTTTTTGAAAACTTGTCTCTAACTTAGATTGACTGTACATTAGGAAAGGTATGCAAACGACAGAAGGTGTACTTATTAGCTGCTCGTGTGAAGCGCCTAAATCCCATCAGGTCTCACATTCCCGACTTTCCCCTCTCTCTTATCACAGTCTAAGGTATGCGTCATATCATTGTCATTGAAGTCTTAAGTCTTTTATAACTTTCTTTAAAAACTAAACGCCTTTTCATCAGAAAAAAGTTATTTTCTCCGAATTAGGAGTTTTGATGAAAAATGAAAGTTTTTTTTTACTCTTTGTTGGGAATCATTCTAAAGAGTAGTTCCAGGAATAGGACAGGTTGTGCACAACTAATGACTGTCGACCAGTCGCTCAGACTTCTGAGTCTTGTTTCACTCCTCATAACAGTATTTATTTTGAGGAAATTGCTTTGAATACCTGTGCAAACAGATTACAAAAAGCATTTGAATGATTGCCAACAAAATGATTTTTAATGGTTTGCATCAAATTTGTGACAAATTATAAAACAATTACTAAAAGTTAACCAAAATATAAATTCTAGACTAATAAAAAGTTTCACATTTTATCAATCATTTAATCCAAAGCTAATAATTTAAAGATAAGAGAGAGAGAGAGAGAGAGAGGCAGAGAGAGAGGCAGAGAGAGAGGCAGAGAGAGAGGCAGAGAGAGGGGCAGAGAGAGAGAGGCAGAGAGGCAGAGAGAGAGTGTGAGGCAGAGAGAGAGAGAGGCAGAGAGGCAGAGAGAGAGTGTGAGGCAGAGAGAGAGAGAGAGGCAGAGAGGCAGAGAGAG
>JAQIWF010000774.1:0-15687 GCA_034694965.1 Ceratozetes gracilis
AATTCATGTCTTTGACGATGAATTCCATCAGAAATTGATTCCTGGTTCAAATCTCCTGACAATTTATAATCTCAAAACTCAAGAATTTTAAGAACAGAATAAGTAAAGAGAAAAATACTCTGAGTTCAGACAAGAAGGTGTGTTAAAAAAATGCACAAAATTATATAAGACTGCATAATAGAGTAGGATTACTTTATTTTCAATGTGAATAAGTAATTTGAAAAATAATTTATACATTTTCAGTTATTTTATTCAATAGTGCACCCAGGACATATATACCATTTAGAATAAACTAGTTAGATATGAGAATATCTGTAAATTGAATTGTGGTTCTCTTAAATATTATATGACATTTTGCCACGATAAAACAAATATCGACCTAGGTTCAATGGTTTCCATATTTGAATGGCTTTTGGAAAGTAATTTATTAGTTGAGTGGCTGTCCAGAGGACAGTCTTAAGTAAATAGTAAGTCTCGCTGTCATAACAGGCAATGAATAAATAATCGATTTCTGATCAATCGATGGCATAATGAAAGGGAAGCCTCTCAACAGAATCGGTCAAAACAAAGATAATATTATTGGCGAAGAAATCCAATTGAGATCTCATTCACTGAATCATCTCAAGAGTGGATTCACTCAGAATATCAGTCCTGACATAAAAAGTTATTCAATACGGTCTATGCATTGCTCATATAATTTGATCAAGTACTTTGAACAAATGACCCAAAATCATTTGAGAAATAAGTCAATCAATAATTTTCGTGAATATTTCTGTATAGAAAAAGAGCAATTTGCTTTGAAATTAATATTTGTTTTAGCGAGGGTACAGTCCCTATTGAATAACAGGTATTGGTGCAGTTTTGGAAGATCATTTAATTATTGTTTTCCAGTGAAGGCCATAGTTATATAATAGTAATGAAACCAATCATAACTAACATACATATACACCAAGATAAATGAGAATCACTCCCTAAAAATAGAGTGAATCTACCATCTCCTAGGATCAGGTGTCTGTTCATCACTGATAGTTATCCCTACCATTCGTTTGAGGGATACGTATAACACATCTAATGGAAAGCCATAACCAATCCCTGGGGAGAAGTCTCATACAATTTTCTTTTTCATATTCTGAGAAAAGTCTTACATAACTATCCCTCCGAACCTCTCAATATATGCATTATATACTTGGGATAAACTTTTCTCTTACTTATAATAACTTTCTTCGTATGAAAATAATAATTAAATCTAATGTTTTCTAAGGAATTCATACTTTGCTTTCATCACAAAAGACATTTCAATCGATTTCTGTTCAGAAAGAGTCAGACATAAGAATATTTGAATTGATTTCTCTCTCTATGTATTGAAGACTATAATCAAAAACACGACTATTTTGAGCAAAATTCAAATTAGAGATAACTCTTCAAATGGTTTCCGATTGTTCTCAAATCAAATTGTATTTATAGTCCTTTCAATAGCTTTTATTTATGATATAATAATCTATGAAAGGAATCAAATATCTTGTAAAGAATGGTAACATACCGTCTATTTTGCTCTTGAAATCTAATAGAAGAAGAAGAGCTCCGTTTACTTTTGAAGAGTAATTTTTTATTCGCAATTTTATATTGAAACTTGATACTTTTAGATTCAAAATGATTAATATTATGGATTTTTTCTTGGTAAAAATCTAGAATATAGCGTTCAATCACATTAAATATCTATAAATTAGAGAATATTCTTACATGTTCAAATTACAGAATTGAGTACTTTCCCGACACTCAACCAAAAATTAAGTAGAATATCTAGGTCAGTATAAGTGTTCAATCCATAGTTTTTAACGTATAAATATTGAACCAGGCTAAATTTTAAGGAATTATGAAAATGTTGAGATAAACTGTCATTTGTTGCCATCGAAGACATCAAATATCGTTAGAAATAATACTCGAGAAATAAAATATGAGATGTTTTTGAAATGAGGACATATTTCATACATTATGCGAATCCCTTGCGATGGAAGTGAAAGACATCCAAATATTTGATAAATGAGTGCAAAACTCTTTGAATATCATATAAGTAATGGTTTGACTTCACGGCTATTATTTGACAAAAGTAGTCATTTCTTGTATTTCATCGATTTATTGATATTTGCGTTTAAAATATTAGAACTATTTTTTTTATTGCATGTAGACCTAGATCAAATATTCTAATAGGTTTATCACAAATTTTTTGAGTTAACATATCCTTCGGGAGAAATTTATACTCACATACTCGTGGAATGACCTGTCCCTCTCCAGTTTCATTGACTTCAGATTAGATCTGATTTTAAAATCAATTTATAAACTAATAATGTACTAGATAGTACTTACTTTACCCATTTAATTCAAAGGCAGTTATACTCAAATTAATAACAATTGTTATTTAACTAAAAACTGGGTTTAAATAAATGTAAACAAAAAGTTATTGTTTTCATAATTGGCTCTCATTTACGATAATTCCTAATCGATAATCGATTGGTGTTGTAGTCATTGAAACTTTCAGTAGCGCTACAGAGAAAGTTTCAGTCGGGAATCGGAAAGTTTCTCATGTGTCGCTGGTTCCAATTACTAGTCAACTTCGCCTCACCTTTTACACTATACCTGCATATTATTACATTCAATGTTCTAGTTAATTAATCAAATATTTATCAAATTTATTATAATTATTGAAATGAATATTAATTTAAAACTTTTTTAAAATTGCAATAAAACTTAGTATTGATTTGAATTCAATTAAAATAATTAATGTTTTGTTAACCAAAGTTTTGATTTATTTGTAAACAACTGACGTATTTTCGATGAATTATCGATGACAACTAATTTAAATCATCCTTTCAAATACATAGTGACATGGTAAATCATTTCTAAAATTCATGGCATCAGTGAGAAGATCCTTACGTATAAACTATTTTTCGTTCTCTTATTTTAAGATAAAACAAATTTTAGTCAGGGGTGCCATAAGGGGGTCACTAAGATTTACCAAATCTCAGTGACCCCCTTAGACACCCCCTGATTGAAAACATAACGATTGAGAGTGTATTGCAGTAAAAATATCTCATTTGCTTTTGTCGTGTATTGGCTTTGATTGACAGAAATTGAATTTTATGTTATTTGTTAGCTTAAGGATAACCCGAAGGAATCGCTTTTGTATTATTGTTGAGTAAATTACTTCAGTTTATTAGAGTGACTCACATTTAGAGAAAAACTACTGTAGTTTATGAATATTTATGAGAACAAAGTAAACTTGGTGATGATCAAGGTCTACTAACCAGAAAATGTAACAAAATAACAAATAAACTTTATTGCTACTAAATCTTGGTGTGAGAAGTACTTATCTAGCTAACTGATAGTGTTGTTGTTGACCCTCCCTGACCGTCATTGACTTACTCTAATTCTTTATGTTTAAGAGTTTGCTTTGAATAGAAAACTCTGAACACAAAACTTGAAAAGAAATTGCTTTAAGTTTTGGCAATAATGACAGCAATTGAATAAATTATATAAACTTTTTGTTTGTCGTTTAAAACACAACGAATGCAAAGCAGTAGTGATAGACAGCTATAGTGTACACCAATTGGTATAACTTATCACGAGATAAGAGTTTTATATACCATATGATTATTGAGTTCTTGTCCGCCGGGAGTGAAAGGGAATGATAGTTAAATCCTATTCTTGTGCCAAATGTGTGCAAAATTCGCATTTGAATGATATAAATGTCACAAAACATATATAAAACTCTTTAAATGAAATATTCTGTTCAGAAAACAAACAAAAATCGAAACTAATTTTGCGGCAAAAGATTTATTCACAGATGAGTTTTATTTGAAAACTTTGTTCACAAACTTTTCAAATGATTTTTTAAATTCATTGCTGAGAATTGTGACAATAAATCAAAAGTTTTCTTACGGTTTGTGTGTAATCTTCAACACCAGTGCTATTCTCTCGACACTAACTTATTTATCCACTAAAAGAATTTAATCTAATTTTAGTCAATAAAAGCGTTTATATTACACCGTTTTTTATTAATGGACACACAGTTTGCAATTAAGCCAAGAATAACAAAAGACTTCCTCTTCTGACACACATTTCTCGGCATTCGTTTGCTTTTTTCGTTTGCAATAAAAGATTTGAATCCAAATGATTAGTCGGATGTGTTGTGATAGTGAATGAAAGCAATTAAAGTGATTCCGTGTCTATAAAGACTGACTCATTGATATGTGGAGAGAAAACTGGGAATAAGTCGAGCTCTGACTCGCCTTTCCCTTGCAATCAGACACTGAATCCAATTAGTCCTCGAATTAACGACAACTTAAACCTGAGTCCAAACGAATGCAGAATATCTGAGGAAAAAACAGGAAAAACAGACAAAAATACGAAGTTATGTCTCAGTCTTTGATAGCTTTGAGCGGTCATTGGATACACATTTTCAACGTATTAAGCATTGAATGCTATTCTTTAGATGACTATTAAAAATGAGAATTTCCTGATATATGGTATGCATGAGAGCAAAGATTTGAGGTAATGATCCAAATCGTATGGAAAGCCAGTCCTATCGCATACAACAACACTGTTTCCGATTCTTTTCGTTTGTGTTGTGTATTGAACTCAGACTTATTGGAGAAAGAATTGAATTCGGATTCAATTTTTTTCTTAAACCCATAAAACTTTTACAAATCCAAACACTCACTCAGAACTTGATTTATATGTATTTGACTACAATTCCACTCATATTATAATATTTTCCATTCGATCTTATCTTTTGTTATTACTTTTTCTTGCACTTCAGTAAAACACAAACAAGAAAGGAAGTTAACAAATGTTACCACCAGGATCAATCAATAAACATTGTTTAGGCCTTTTCTAACACAATTTATATATAAATAGAAATTATTTTAAATTGAAACCTAATGGAAATTATTAAAATGCCATTCTTGCAAAAAACACATATTCTTGCACATTCTCATAACGATTATGTATTCTAGAGATTGGTATCAATTTACAATTTAATCCTGCTTATTTTTTAGTTACCACTCGTAATACAATATGTTTTAAATAAAGGCTCAAAATAATGAGCTCTCCATTTACACGACTCAACTTAATTCTGTGAATCCTACCTTGTTAAGCCTACCTAGGCTTATACCTTGCACACACTTAACAATATTTATGGGTCTCTGATTTGATTCGAGGAAAAGTTAAATTACTTTTCGTTTAATATTTCTTTTCGATCGAAATTTCAATTTAAATATTTGTGATTTGATTAACATATAAATGTTGTCTCAATACTATCTCAATATTATCTCTTCAGAGTCTAAATCTGGTCCCGAAGTCATAGTAATGAATAATTTTTCGATTTATGATTCACACGAAGAAAATGTTATGAATTCCAATCAAAAATCTAATTTCAATTTTTTCATTACAAGTGATGTATTTTATTTGCATTTTAATATTTTCTTCTCTAAACTAATTTTAAGAATAACCAGATGTCGAAACTCAAGCAAATTGAGAGAAATTCAAATTAATTTCACAGCACTTTCAGTGACACAACTCTAGAATTTGGAAAAATTTTGTTGATTTAAATAAACTGATCGATAAACTCAAGAATTTCATCAAAAATGATCCCAAATATGAATTTGTTGGGAAAAATCTAAATCAGCAAAATATGTTTCGTTAAACTTTGATTTCACAAAAATTCAATTATTTTTTCGCGGAGAAAATCTTTTCAAATATTTATTTGGATTTCTCTTAAGGATTATTTCGATGACAATAAACTACTGAAGATCTTCTAATTCCAAACTCTAATTCAGACTTTTATTATTTAACGATTAAATTGAATTAAACTTAGATCCTTGCAATAAAGTTTCGTCTCAGCTATACATTAGCCATATTTGGATGCCTTACAAACAATCGGATTCATCAAAGGATTTAGATTCACAACTACTTTATTTCTGATTAGTTTTTGCACAGCTCTCTCTCTCTCTCTCTCTCTTTTCTTCTCTCTCTCTCTCTCTCCTTCTCCCTCCCTCTCTCTTTCTCTCTCCTTCTCTCTTTTATTTCTGTTGGATTGTATTTTCTCTTTATATGAGTTTTACTGCTTTTTGTATATCACTGTTTGAAACGAAACTTTGTGCACAACTATTCCGATGAGAATTGTGTCTTCAATTCTCTGCAATTCTTCCAAACTCTTGTTATTCCCTTTAAAAGCAATGCATATATCAGAGTATTAAGAGAAAAGCGTTGTTAGACTACATTCAACTTTGTATAAATAAAATTCTGTCCATTTTAAAGGATCTTTTAAAAGTTATTCTGTTCTCATGACTGTAATGCAAGGCTTGAGTAATAAAATAAAGTTCAATAACAAAATTCAATTAAAATATATTTTCCTGATATTTGTTTTGAGATTAGAATTTGAATTGAAATTTATTGAAATTTTTTTATCCAAATAATATCTGAAGAAAAATGTTTTGTTTTGTAAAGAAAGACATTAATAATGAGTGAAAAAGATTTATGAGAGTTGAAGGCTTAGAGCAGATGCGTCGACATTATTGGCCAAACATTATATGTTTGTGAGAAAAGGTTTATATCATTTCAGTGTTGTATGGATTCAATGGATATATACTTATATTCGGAAACAAAAGCGTATTCATAGCTGTGTTGGTTTAGTCGGCACCAGTGATGTATTGCCTGACAGAATAGCTCTGTAGTCCTTACCCCTTACCAGAGTTTTATTAAGGCATTAGTCGGTAGGCTTTACCTAATGTTTGTTAAATTGAAAATTCATATATGAATACAATCCTCGGTCTAATAGGAAACAAAATACGGGTTCTTATATTGAATTACAAACATATATATTACATGAATTCGGAGTTTACTTCAATTTCAGTCAATTTTCTCCGCAGAATATTCAGTGAAATTCAGTCAAAATTAAAAATTTGTTTCATTTCAACGTTTATTGTGAGGAGAACTCAATGGAAGCAAAAGTATTATTACTTTTTTCACTCAATTCACTGCAAACACCAATATATATGAGAATTTTCAGCGTTTGAAAACTCTTTTCTTTATTTATTGCAGAATATTTCGGATTCTTTTCACGACACAGAATCTATTTATTCTGAGTCAAAGATTTTTGCTTTAAATAATTGTGCAAGCTCAGTATTTTGCTTTTAATTAACTCTATTTTTATTCTAATTAGTTTAATTGTAAGTCAAGAAAGAGGTTTATTTTAAATAATTTAATGGAAGTAATATTTTTTCGTTTCAAGATTTAATGCATTTCAAGGAAATGCCAGTTCTTAGGCTTAAAAGATTTCAAATCTTTTCGCATAAAATACTGTCGACTCTTCTTTTCCTCTTCTTTTTGGCCCGAATTTGTTTTTCAATTTTTTTTTCTCTATTCTTACTCTGATTTGTGTGACTCCGGGATATCAGTCCTAAACAACAGACAAACATTTATTAAATGATTTTTACAGAATATGTTCTCAAAGTTTGTAATGAATTAATTTCATTCAATCCATGAACTTTTGATTTCAAATTAAATTAAATTTTCATTTGAGTCTAAAACACATTTGAGAGTCATTTTTCTTATCAGTCATTTAATTTCATGGGTTTCTAATTCATTACATTTTTGTCATTAGAATTAATTTTAAACTTTTACAAATCAGGAACGTGCAAGTTCATAAAGGTTATTTTTACTTAATCAAGTTAAATTTAGTAATAAGCAATGTAATTTTCCAAAATTTAATTAGGCAATCGATCAATGAAAGACTTAATTAGTTAATGTCATAAAATCTATTTATAGGTGAAAACATTCAAACTCTTAATTAAGTATCTGAAAGTAACTTAGCCTGTTCATTCCTGATTTAATTGATTTTATGCTCATAATTACATAGAACTTAATTCGCCAAAAATATCAGTTAAATCAACAAAACATTATTTTTGTTAATCAAAATTATGAAAGCATTCAAACCCAGAATATTCTGTTGAAAATTCTATTTAATCCGAAACATAATTCCAACATTTAATTGAGTAAACAAAACATTGTGTTCGTCACACAAATGATAGGCTGACCTCCTTTTATATCATGCTTTTATGAAATTTAATATAAAATATTCACTAATCAACACAAAAAATGCAAATATTTTTAAAACCATTTTCCGGCGATTTATGGTAATCTTTAAAGAGATTCATTTGATTCGAGGGCTTGCATTCTACTAGATCATTATTATGTCATTTTTAATAAAAGCCCTTTTTCTAAAAGAATTATGTAAATTAGCATTTTTTGCTCAATCGTATTGAGGGCTCTTTTAAGTCAATAATTCATTGAAAGCAAGACTTTCTAATAATCAGAAAAGTTTTTTGAAGTATTCAACAAAAATATTAAAAGCATTTGAGAGACACATCTTTAGGCTTCCATAAGAAAATCACTTCAGAAACGGAGATAATGTACTCCAACGTACCAGACGTTACTTTTGATAAGTTGACCTTTTTCTGCTTGCTTAAACCATAATGCATTCCTTTTAAGTTTATTGAAAGGCGGAATTGAAAATTGAGGGATTAAATTTATTATAAATGCTAATAATATAAACATGTACCTTTCTATTTAATAAATGTGACTTTTTTGGATGCTATTCAAGAATTAAATGAACATTTAGTGCCAAAAATGGTATTTATTTTATCGGTTTTATTTTGGGGAAAATTAAGGACCAAATTATTTATCAGATTCTGAATGTATTTTACATCAAATAAAGTGGACATAAATTTGAGGACATCTGTAACGGAGTCTAAACAATAAAGTGATTATCGTTTGGGTAATGATATGTTTGAGCTCACGATCTCACCATTCAATTAATGATCGAAAGCTTTCCAAATGACATAGACTTTAATCAATGGTCGCAATAATTAATTAGTCGATTCGTGATTCTAATCATAATCTGATTATTGAGTTCGGAATTAGAATGCAATCAAAGAGTGAATGAGTGGAACAGCACTTGTATTGACTGCTAGTTTTTGTAGTCATTTCCAGTGGTTTATAAAGTGGTGGTAACCGACAAAAGAAGATAAGAATAGGCAGACAATTGTGTTATATAGTGTTTGTGTCAGTCATGGAAACCGGTTGACAACACCAGACACTGGCATCGCATTCACATCACTCACTGTTTGAACCGCTAATTGCAAGCCATTCATAAGAAGCAGTGCTTCCTTTGATTCTTGAAATAACTACCGAACAGATAGTGGTCGCAATCCAACCGTTATTACCATTTGAATCAAACTCTTTGATTAAATACATGTTTTATTTATATAATAGAAAACCAAATGAACGACAAAACCAAATGAATGTCTTTTTTTGTTGACTCATAAAATTCTTAAGGCAAACATGAATTGACCCGAAATTAGTATTCACTCATTCAGTGATTCACATCAAATAAACAGCAATTTTTGATTAAAAGCTTTCTTTTGATGAAAAAAATCAGATTCCGGTTCATTAATGTTTGAGTCAGTCGGGGCTCAAGTGCTCTGAGTTTTAGCACTAAATCAATACTAAATTAAGTTTACCGACAAATTAAATCGACTAATAATTGGGTTAACTCTTTATGTTATTCAGTCATCGCTTTTGAATGAATTCAAAGCAAAATATAATCAAATCTCAAAATTTTAATGTAAACAGAGTCTCAGAATTCAGTTTTAAATTTCTTTTTACAATTCTCTGAAGAGTTGTCGGAATAAATATCAGTTTTTCAACACTAGTATTGCTTGACTCACAAAATTGGATGAAATTCACAGCCATTGAGAAGATTTCAAAAATCTGTTGCGATAAAAATAGCCGTAATATTCAAAACATTAATTTTTAATCAATTCTCTATTATTCCTCTCATTACAAGTCCTATAAAATTAATGATTTCGAAATAATTTGCTTCAATTGACTTATAATTGCATTGAAATCACGATCTATTGCTTGAATTCAATTAAGTTATTTGGAAGCACTTATTGTGAGCCCAAGTAATTGACAATTCTATTAGAGTTGGTTTGAATTTCGGTCAATAGTCGTAATAATAAGACTGACATTAAGTGTAATATTGTTGTCGTAAACAATAATCCAATAAATAACATGTTATATGATTTCATTTCAATTTAAAAGGCAGTGATTTTAGGGGAAATGCAATCAGTATTAGGGTTGGGATGAGAGGAAAGAGCATAAAAACAAAATGACATTACGAGCAGATAAATAGGAGTTTGGATGAAAACTAATATCTAATAGCAATGGTAAACAGTAATAGTCTGCAAAACGTAATACAAATCCTGATTTAAGCATCATTTGATCGGCCGATCGAAGAGAGAGTCCTCTGACTCTTACTCCGATAGGATCATCAGTTCATAAAACATGATGAAAAAAGGCTGAGCGCCAAGAAGTGCCATAACTATACTTTGTATGGCATATCTGTTTATCTATATTCACACCCGTCTCTCATGGATTACAAGTTGAGTACAAACTGTCAGTATTTCCGTTGAGAGCATCCAAACGAGTGACGCATCGCATCATCAGAGCTAAACATCACAACTATTAGAGTATTACTGAATTGCAGTCAAATATACGTTAATGACTTGGAGTTAACCTAAAAACTAGCTCTCAGTTTGCGTTTTAACTTTTCATTGCTTTTATCATTTTCATAGTCGAGTCCTTATCATCACAATCTTCAGCACAGAATAACTGAATTGTTATATAACTTAACGCAGAAATGCTTTGGAAAAAAGATTTTAAGGAAAAGAATAATTATTTATCTTTTGGATTCATGAGAGCATAAAAGCGTATAATAAAAATGGCTTTAAATTAAAAGCCAATAATAATTAACAATAATTACCACCAAAAGAGTAATTATTCCTAAATTTATGAAATTAAAATTAATTGTCGAATGAAAGTGTAATATAATATTAAATTTAAGCTCAAATTCTAATCTAAAGCAATAAACGCCATAATTCTAATTAATTATTTAAATACTGGGTAATATCAGTACTACCAGGGTATTATTGCATTCGTTAAACAGGTCATTTGAAAAGTGATAAAATAATTATTGCTTGAAATAAATTTTCATTTGAAGAAACACTTCTTTGCATTCATCGAATAAATAGGAAGGTTTGAAAAACACGACTCTTTTCGTATCTAAGGTTCAATTTATTTGTGATTCAGCGGAAAGAGAGTATTGTATGTAATGTTGAGATTCTTTAAGATTTGCTAAATTCAAGTCTCGAGAGAATGCAAAAGATTAAAGTGAATGAACGATGAACTCAATGGACGCAAATACTGCTCATCCGAAACACACTTTTCCTGTACTCAGTCTTTTGAGTCGCTTTTACTCTGCTTTTTGATGTCTGATCCGAACATAACTTCGCTATAAATTGGAGTTTGAGTCACAAATTTAAATAAAATACTTTACGACTAAGACGTACGACTTGTTCACCAAATTGTCTTCACTCCCAACTCATCCGTTTATTGTAGTGTCGGTCCCAATACTAATATCAATTGATTTTCATCAAAGTGTACACATATTTACCATTAAATGCGACACTTATTTTGTAAAATAAATTAAATCAAAGAAAGTCATAAATCATATATTTATTATAATTTAAATAATTTATTTGATATTTAAATATAATTTTTTTTAATGGATTTGAATTATATTTAATTTAAAAAATCATTAAATTTAAATGTTTTATCCCTCAAGATTTCAAATGACCAAGAATATTCAACTTAATTTGAAGGAACTTGCCTTAAATTAAATTATCATTCATTTTGTCCAAAAAAAGATGTCAAAAATGTTTGAATTACGGAAATTCAATATTTTGAAGGTTTTGATCGTCGGCTTATTTAAGTGAACGAGAATTGAATTTCAAAATAATCTCTTAAATTGCAGTAATGAGTCATTTTGGGGAAGGTATGACATTGGGCTCATCCGATGGTAAAGAGAGGAGAAATTTATCATTAAATTAAACCAATGATAGCCTTAATTCCCTTAAGTCCTTCAAAAAACTTTTTGTATGACACTATCAATACATGTCTGAACACAAATTCAATGTTCCGTCAAAACATCAAAAATTAGTTTTAAAAACAAATAAAAAAATGAAGACTTTTGATGTGAACGACAACTCATTTATCTCTAATCGACGTTATCGGAGGGAAAGTCATTAGTTTTCTCATCTGATTTGTTAGCTCTTTATTCTTAATATTGACACTCATTTCGGGTCCACTTTTGAGACGCCTTTCGATCTTTTTATTTTCAGATCTAAAATATGTTGAAATCTCGGGAGAGTTTGGGCTCTCATTTCGTTTTATTTCACTTTTTCTTCTTTTTGTTCTTTTAGTAGATCTTAAGACTTCTGGAGAGCCATCAATTCGAATACGGGTTCGACACTAATAATAATATCGAAAAGAAAATGAGCGCACATTCTGTTCCCTATGGACTCACTGTCAAAGTCGAGCCAAAGAACATATTTTAGTTGTGATGTGTTTTGGCCACACTTTTTACACTATAAACCATTGCCAGTGCCATCACCGCCAACACATCCAACGAAGACCCACTCAGTGCACATGTCGTCACGTAATGATAAACCGAATGCAGCCATCAAATCATTCCGTCCACTATCAGTCTGTCCCCAAACTAACGCCAACTAATGTCTGCAAACATTAGGAAAAGTTGAAAGTAAGTCGAAATGTCAGAAACCAACAAATTTTGGTCACAAAACTAATTACTGTCACAAATGAGACAAAAATACTTAAAACCATATGAAAGCTCTAATCGATAAAAAAAATACAATGTTTTTGGTTTTGAATATTTTGGTGAAAAATAGTTGTATTTTAAAAAATTCTTCACTTTTTCCAGTGATTTGATTTTAAAGTCTATTCAGAAGTCAAGATATTTTATATCAGAATATTTTATTCATTCAATGTTTATATAATGTTTTTCTTTCATTTATTTTTCCTCTCGAATCACATCGTTTCAGATCTAATCTCTATTGTGATTCAGTGCTGGAGAGGTATGTATGACCTGCGAGTCTGACCTCTTGTGAAGTGTACTTTTGATGATAGCTTCGAGATATTGCGAACAGAAGAGCCAAAAAAAGAATATATTATTTACTGACCAAATATAGTATAGTTATTGTTGGGCTCTCCTCTCCTCTCCTTCTCGACAAACCTATTTGTCTAATGACAGCAAATGTGATACTCTTTTAGAGATAGACATAACTTTTTTCTACTAAAGAATCGTTATTTGTGTCAACCATTTCTCTAACTTATGAAAAAGTATTAGTTATTGCTTTGAGTCAAAGCCAGTGAATGACATCTCTTATGAGCGAAAATACGGGAATATATTGGGAGACGAAAATCGAGAATTGATTGAAAGAGAAATTCTGAAACAGAATATTATACTCAGTCTATGGCTTCTCAGACCAGAAATATATCAAATATCAAAATTTCGTCTGAGATTTAATTTTCAGATTTATTGCTTCAACATATTTTAAAGTCTCTTTCGAATTTCAATTACTCTAGCTTATTCAACAAGGATTCTTATCATGCATTTTTCATTTGGCTTAACTCAAAAATAATTTTCCAGAAGACATGGTTTTAATCGGAGAAAATGCTCTTAAATTTAAAGTTCAACTAAAAATAGAAACTATAGGTATGTAACACATAAAATCAATAAAGTTATCCTGAGTTTATTCTGGGAGAAACTTCGATACTGAAATTGGAATTTCCCAAATTGTAAAATATTTCCAATTCAGCCATTTTATTGAGGACTCATTTTTCAGTGTTAATCGAAAGATCAAAATAAACGGCAAATGATTTGTTTTTAAAAGACACTTTCCTGCAATACATCCTTGTACAATTTATTGCCTCACATTCATTACTATTGCTTTGAGAGGGGAAGCCTTCACTACACTCTCTATTCATTCTAGAGTTTTATTGAACATTTCAAAGTTCTCAATAAAGTGTACGGGTTATTTACTTGGAATTCATATTTTTCATAAGAAGCATATTTTGAAAGGATTCAATTGAACTAGTTCAGGTCACACTGTTTTATGAACTGAATAACTCTGAAATAAATTGTTTCTGAATTTCACAAAATATAGTAATTTTATTGAAATTATTTTTTCTTTCAAATAATGTCATCAGAAAAACAATAAAATGGTTTCAAACGGTGAATATATTTACAGTTATGTTATGTTTTGTATTATCTGTTATATCGACAGAAGGTTTTCACATTAAAATAAGAGGTTTGCGCGAAATCGGTGGTGAATGCCCGGAGCTATTGCCCATTTGTGATGACAAACATCTGTTTTTATTCGTGGCATATGCAAGCTTATTATACAGTGTAGTGTTTGAAGATCGTGGGAATGTGTGAACAAGGACAAAAGTTATATCAAATGCTATTAACACTTGTGTTGTGAATGGATCTGCTCTCAAATAATTGGTTTCATTGCGTTTTATTATTCTTTTGTTTAAATTCGGTTTACAAACAATGAAACTTGGAGAGACAATTGGAGTAAATGTGGTGATTGGGTGATACCTTGCTCATTATACTTGTCATAGAGACAGTTGTGTGGATAAGAAAAGTATTTGCAATGAGTAATATTTGTTGACGTCTTCTATATTGACGCCAAAAACAGATAAAGAATTGTTGTCCGGATATAAGTTGAATGACATAATACTGTATAAGAGGTATCGATAATACACAATACGATTGCAATGAAGCCGTCATCTCGAGAGAGACACAAATGCTTTTTGATTAGACACTATCGGCATCACAACTGTCTCTCCCTTTCACTGACAATCTCTCTGAGGCCAGTCTTTTCCCGATATTCACTTCTCTCTCATTGACAATGGATTGCAAACTCAAATAATTGTTAAACATCTGTAAAAATGAAGATAAACTTCAGAATTACTATACATTACGTCATAAGTGAAGGAAATTGAGCTTCGGTTCAATTTTGACATTAATTTAACACATTTTCAATTGGAAATATCTTTGACATTTCAAAGAATTTTTTGATTGAAATTCAATTATCTTTCATGAAATTTAATTTAGAAAATATTTGGACAAAAATTTTTATTTTTCAATAAAAATATAATATAGAAGTAAAGGCTTTTACTCGAATAAATCCTGTTCAGTACCTCAGCTTATTAAATGGTTAAAAAATAAGAAAAGTGCAAGGGCAAAAAATTAAAAGCAGTTAAATGAACAGAAAGGAGAGGAATAGCGAGGAAAACGAGTTAAAGCAAATCGATTGAAATGCGAGTAATATAAGAAACAAATCAATATTTGTTGGCAAAGACTCCCAATTATATTATTTCACGGCTCTAACATCTGTTGCAATTTTCAAAGAGTAAATCTCTTTAATACAATCCTTTGAATCAATTCTTCGAGATTGATATTTCTATCCATAACAGTAATATGAATTTTACACTGCTCCAATTTTTACTTGGTCTCAAAGGGGATATTTTGAAATGTTGTGGAAAATTTTGTTTATTTTTTAAAATGACTTAGCGGCTGTTCATTTATTACGTAGGCAGCCTGGAAGAGGGAGGGGGTCCAGCCGAAGCGTACAAAGTGTATAGCTCCATTGGCGTTACTATTACTAAAATTTATGTTTTGCGTATTAAGGGGGAGGGCGG
>JAQIWF010000775.1:0-15685 GCA_034694965.1 Ceratozetes gracilis
CCAAATAATTACTTCGGCGAAGTTTTTTGTCTCGCTTCGCTCGGCAGGGGGGGTATACCTGTAATGTTAAATTCTCAGATTTCTGACAGGGGGGGGAAACCAAAATTTTCGCCGACAGGGGGGTTTAGAGCTGACCCCCCCTTGGCCATCTCTGCTATATTCTATTCTATAGTCTATTCGTTACCAGAGGTGTTCATCTAACTCGACCTTCAGGAAGGGTTGGAAAAAAATACCCTTCAATGGGGCTTGACAATCTCGACAGTGTTTGTCCATAAACGCAATGTTAAGGTCTTCAAAAGCTCAGAGGGTATTTTGGAAAATCTAGTACCTCAGGGGGTATTCCGTCAATACTCTCCCCTAAGGACAGTACTGTTCGTTACTAAACTTTATAATCGCTTTGTTTATGTAATTCTTAGCCAGACGTGACACAGACATACAGCACATCATTAATGATGAGACAGAAGAATATTTCTTTGGATTAAGTTTGAGGAGAATTTATTTAAATGCACTTCAAATGAATATTATTTTTAATGCTTTCATCAAACCGTATAACTCGACTCTCGGCACGAATATGAGTAAACACTTGGAGAGAGTGAAGAGATGCGAAAACAGCAAACAAAGCCATGAATAGAGGACTCAATGGTCAGACAATTATTGCTTTTAGCAATCAGGTCCTCTTTATTCTAATGGAGTCATACATAGAGCTAATGCACAGAATTAAATCAATTCGAGTGTAAAGTGTTAATAGAGTTTTTGGATGAGTTAAGGGATGACTAAACTTAATTCAATTTCAATATTAGGCAAAATATTTTCGCTTAATTTCGAATGCATTCGACTCCTAATTAGTAGCACTTCTCGCTATAAATCCTAATTAACATAAAAGCAATTTCGCAAAAACACACTTTTGTTTCAACAGTTTTACCTCATTTTCCTTCCGATGTCTTCACTGCAAAAAATAATAAATGGGACGAAAGTCAGTGTAAACTGAATTGTTTCCGGATTTCAAAATTAATTAATTACTAAATAAATGTTAGGGTCAGTGGCCTAACAGTCATTACATGACTTTACTATTAGCCAAACAACACATTAGACGCTAAGCTTTAATTCAATTTAGTTATAATCAAAATATAGATCATTTCGATCCGATTCTGTCATCCAATTGATTGATAGAAATGTTTGTCGATTGGGGAAAGAGAGAGGGAGAGGGAGAGAGGGAGAGAGGGAGAGAGAGAGGGGGGAGGGGGAGAGAGAATGATAGAAAGAGAAGAGGGAGAGAGAGAGAGAAGAGGGAGAGAGAGAAGAGGGACAGAGAGAGAGAGAGAAGAATGAGAGAAAAGGGGAGAGATAAAGAAGAGGGGAGAATGAAGAGGGGGAGAGAGATGGAGGGAATCAAATTCTGGAGTCTTGTTATATGAACTCTAAATTCTTTGAAAATAAGTGACAAAAATCGATCGGAAAATAACTCTTGTTTTAGGATCTGTTCCTCTATTTGTTGAAAGCCTTAAAAGAAATATGATTTGTATTGAATTGTGGGACAAATTATTTTCTCAATTATAAAAAATCGATATATTTGTGGCAAATATGAGCCGAAAGTGAAGTTTTTAGTGATTTCTACACTATTTATGAGTTCCTCATTGAAGCCAATATTAACACATATTTTCTTTATTAAAGTTATATTTCATTTGATTCACACTTTGGGACAGTTTTACGACAAAACCATTTATGGCTCTAATGTCAGATCAAAACAAACAAATGTTTTAATAAAAAGCTATAAATTGTTTAAAAAGAAATTAATTGATTTGAACTCAAAATCAATTTATTATTTAAATAAATTTAATGACTAATTAATAATTGATTTATGATTTAAATAAGACATCATTTGTCTTCTTCTTTGTTTAGTTTGATTTGAGTTTTAATGAAGAACTTGAGGGAGGAATCAGATATGAGTTTTTCAAGTTGTTTCAGTCCCTCCTCTCCTCCATCTCTATAATATTCTTCGAGTTCAGTGGTGTATGTAATCCAAACACATTTATCACATCCCGATTGACAACAATTTTCTGGCGGAAGCGGAAGTTCTTTAAATTGTCTTCTCTTTGCATTCTTGTAACCAATATTTTTATCACTATTTTTACCACTATTTCCGCTCCGATTTGACGATTGGTTTGAAACCATTTTATTAATAAATAAATTATTCAATGAATTCAATAAACATTTACTTAAAGACACTTTTGATTGAATCGATTTGATTACAATTAAAGACATTTGTCTTCAAAACAAAATTTAAAAGGACTTCAAATGCGGTAAAACTGTAGAAATGTTGTGACAGAAGTGTTGCCCTCTTTTGACGACTCACTCATAAAAACAATTTTCAAAACAAACGTTTGAAATACTATTACGAAAGACATGTGTTTTTGAAGGACTTTTAATTTTGTGATTCAATTCCTGAAGACATTACTACCTTGTAATCAATGGTTCGTTTCGCACAACTAATCATTGGACCGGCCGGTAGTGGGAAGTCCTCATATGTGTCTGCAATGGTGAAGCATGGTCAGGCACTCAACCGGACTATTCATGCCTTTAATTTGGATCCCGCGGCCGAACACTTTGATTACGAACCAATCGGTGATATCCGGGAACTCATTAGTGTTGAGGACATTATGTCTGACGAAGAGCTCAGTTTTGGACCAAACGGTGGTCTTATTTTTGCGATGGAATATCTGTTGGATAACTTGGATTGGTTTGAGGAACAGTTGGGTGATATGGACAATGACTACATACTCTTCGACACCGCCGGACAGATAGAGCTGTCCACTCATCTCAATGTAATGCATAAACTGATCCGTTTCTTACAATTACATGACTTCAGAGTTTGTGCCATATTTTTATTGGACTCTCAGTTTGTGTCCGACGTCTCGAAGTTCTTCTCCGCACTAATGGTTTCGCTGTCGGCTATGATTAATCTGGAGATACCGATAGTTAATCTCTTAACCAAAACTGATTTATTGGACAGAAGTGGCCGAAGAAGTTTAGAGAGCTTTTTAGAACCCGATTCCTATCTCTTAGAAAATCAAATTCCCGACCGATGGGGAGAAAAATATAGAAAACTGACCGAAGCTTTCGGTAAACTCATTGACGACTACGCGATGATTAAGTTTTTGCCAATCAATGTCTTGGATGAGGACAGTCTTAATGATGTCTTACTGAGTGTCGATAATGCCATTCAGTTCGAAGAGGAACAGGAGGTCAAAGTTCGTGATTTCGATGAACCAGAAGTTGAAGAGAGTGACGATTTTAGTGAAGAGAGGAATGAGTGAACTCTAACTCTATTTGTTTCCTTTGATTCCAATTATTTGTCAACTTTTCTATCGTTTCGTTTTTAAATTCAAGTTTTGATAATATTTAATAAATATATGCAAATAGAAGTCACACCACTTGTGTTCTCTCAAAGAGGAATGCCTTCATAATGGGGGTGACTGAGTTTATGAAGAGACTCAAATGTGAGGTCTTACCTATCGATGGTTCCCTTCTTGCAAAAGATTGTCTGCATTACATTGATTTGAAGCATCTTTTGACACAAAACTAGTGTATATTTATTGTATTGGATATAAACAGAATATATTTGAATGGTTTCCCCCATCAGACAAATGTCTGTAATCCCCAAAATTGATTGAGTTTATCAACGAAGACGTCTTCATCGAACTCATCGGTGGCATAGGTTTCAATAGTATTGACCAGTTCTGTGATTCTTGATTTGATACCCGATAACACAGAACCCGAACCGCCCTTTAGTTTGTGATAATCGATATACAAATCCATAATAATTCCGTAAATTCTCTCCAAATTTATTTCGACACTTTCTGTGCTCTCATTTATCTTGAGTTTAGCCATCATTTCGTCAGCAATTTGTGGGTCACTTACACTCAACTCATTGACCGCTTCCATCAGTTCCGTATTGTGACGAATGTTTAACAAATTCTTAAGCTTCGGATATAACTTCTTAAGAGTGTGTCCAACACTGGAGTCATTCACATCGAATGACATCTCAATAGCTGTTGACTTCTTTGTGGCCTCACGAGTGACAAAGTCTTTAATGATAGAAATGGTAGAGATATTGTCTGATTGGAAAGTCATTCCCCCTTTACTGCAGCCACAGATCAGAATAGTTTGTGTGAAAGTGGAAACAAAGTTATATGTAATAGTCTGTGTATTGAACGTGGTGATTTTGTCCGGAATTTCAGGTATAGTGTGTTGGAGCCAAGTGTGTGACTCATTCAGACTGAAGTTACCGTTGATTTTCAGTTTATTCATGAATTGAGTGTCGATTGTAGTATAACTCCGTTTATGCAATGAGAGTGGTTTAACCGCATAGGTCTTGACCTGAGCACACTTTGGCGACACTCGGGTCATGACATACGCTCTAAGTAATCCGTACTGACCTTAACATACAAAACAATTAACAGAGAAATAGATATTCTGTGGAATACCTTCTATTGATCTGATTTTAATTTCGAGTCGAGTAGTGTTCGCCTGACAGCGAAAAGTGACCAAAACTTGAGGCGAAGAGTTGTTGTCATTAAAGCTAATAACCGCTGAATTGCGTTCGCAATCAATCAGATCCAAAGGTATGTCACTCTGAATGATAACGGCATCGATTGCTATCTCCACCTCCAAAGTGAGTAAATAGGATGCATCTGAAGAAGGATGGCTTAATCAACGCATATTCCTCACCAATGCTTACCCTCTTGAAGAATAAATGAATCATTTATTGCAAAATAAGGGAGTGCTGAGACCCCAGAATCTGGCTCTCCATCATCTGGAGGTCCTTTAGAAGTCATTTCCTGATAGCGTTCCCTCTCCTGGATCAGTTTCTGCTCCAATTTGTCGCACTCATCCCTTAGAGCTTCTATTCTTATAGCCGTGTCTTTACTTATCAACAGATAATTGGGATTCAGTTTTTGATCAATCATTTCATTTCTCGTGAGTCCAAAGACAACTCCAGTGAAAGTTGAGCTCAGAATAAGATTTCCATTATTGCACACCACTAATGAAGTTAGACTTTCACCACAATTATGTTGATCTCTAAGTATTGGGACGAGACTTAAATCAATCATTTCCTCCCCTTTTTCATTGAGAGTCTCAGTAAAGGACCAAATCTACACTTCAAATGAGATTATAAATAATTGATGCTTCCATTGAAAAGAGTCAGACCTCAACACTACCGTCAGACCTCCCTATATATAGTTCAGCCACTGATTCTGCAATGGCAAGACAAGTAACAGAAGATCTTGATCCTTTTTCGGGAATCTCCCACTTGTGTAACGGTTCTAAAGGCTTTTTACTGAAATCGGTTGAAACGAGAGCTACCTTTCCATCGAGTGTACCATAAAACATGAGCATCTCATTGGTTCCACTCGAAAAGTAGTTCATCCAAAGCAATGAGTTGGGAATACCACAGATTTCAATCTCATACTGACAGGTAGAGTCCTTAATTATGCGCAGTAGTCTGTCCTGACAGGCGAGGACTGGCACTACAGATCCCAAATCAAAGGAAGTGTTAGTTAATACGGATTGAAAGGTAATTTCAAAATCTGACCGATTTTCCTGTTTTGTTTGTCATCGATTAGAATCAATTCATTTATCTTTTCGGGACAGACGTAATAGTTTTTACTCTGAACAGAAGCGCCGGCCTTACTGTCGGCCTCATTGATGATATAGTTATTATAGATATACTGTCCACTAATGAAGAGTTCATTGGGCCACCTCATCTTAAAGTTTTTGATGGGTTCCGTCAGGTTATTCAATTCGAGCCCAAAAAACTGTTTGCCTTTCTTTGTGTAACCCCTGATAACGGCTGAGCCAAACGCCACCAGAATTTTAGGCGAACCCCCACTATTGGAACCGCTTATTACTTCTATGCAACTAATCTTTGCATTCGGACCTCATTTATAAAAATAAGACATTTTTGGAAATGTGGTCATAATTTCCTCTTTTATACACTACCGGGAAGTGTTTTGAACACTGTGTCGATATTTGTTGAGTCAGCTCTCAGTGTGAAGCAGTGGACAGACCCCGTGTGGTCGCCCACCACTGCCGCTACGGTTCCATTTCCAGTGTTGGGGATTCCCTGTTTGATAGTCTTGAAACAGTTCTTCGAAGTGAGTCCTGTTTGAGTATAATCTATTCGGTTGAGTTTGTTTGCCATTCGTGACACTTAGCATTGGAACAGCTTTTGTTATTCTGTGCCAAACAAACTTCAATCGAAGGTTACTATAGAAACACATCTTTTGCAACACATCTCTTGGAAATTAAATCTATAAAAACGAGATAATAATTACACAAAAATTGTTTTGAAAATAAATATAAAATTGTCATAAAAATTCCATCAAAATACACTTTTTTTCAAAACATTATCATGCAAGCTAAATTTTATGATAAATTTTTCAATTATATAATCTAGAACAACATCTCATCTATGATCTAATAACTATAGGTCAATAAAGATGGGAAACAGTCTTGTTCTATGAATCTAGTCAAATTTATACCGAATAAGATCTTTGAGAAATTTCTAAAGATTACAAGTTTTTTTTATTTTACTTAAATAATATATTTCAATATTAAGAAATGTCATTTTAAGCTCCAATTTCAAAATTGGCAAACACCTGGATTAGAGTATTGCATGTTCAAATTTTAGATTATTTTGAGTGTAAATTAGATCATTTGTTTACTCACCGGTCTATCAATTGTTTTTTGAAACGACCATATTTAACTCATAGATTATTTAACTAATATGCTAATTTAATTGTGCTTTCTCTTTAAAAACTATGTGCAAATTTAAACTTGGTAATTAAGTTTTTTTTAATTCTAAATGAAATTGGGTTTTGAGAACTATTTATTAAATGTTTGTATAATATCTGCGATTTTCATCATATTTAACAATTTATCCATTATTTTATGCCTCAAATCCCCTCCACTGAGGAATGGGTCGAAACCCATTTCCAGTGCGAGTAAAACACGAAAGTCAGACACAACTATAAGTCGAAAACTTGCCGCTCACGGCACTGAATGGAAATATGGTATGGATTGGTGTTGGCCTTAATACACTAATATATAAATTGTCTAGGTGAGAAATGGCCCAGCAAATTTCCTGAATGTGGGGGAAAACAGCAGTCCCCAATTCGCTTAGTCTCTGCTGATGCAGGCAAGAATAGATCATTACATTTCACCCTTTCCAACTATAACCGGAGGATTACGCGGGCATTCATAGAGAACAATGGACATACAGGTCAAGTATCCCTCTTATTATACAACCCATTATATTAATTAACAATTACCTCGATTCAATTAATCGGTTGGGTTGACTCAAATTAAGAACTCGTTCTACACTTAACTTTTGACCCTGAGATTCATTAGAGTGAATAACCTGCACATCATATTTATATAATATATGACAGACACTATTTTGAATGACAGTCAAAAATAAAGGAAATGAGAGATAAACTAAATAAAACTCAGCATTACTTTGCATTTCATTCAAATCTAGAATAACTATAAAAACTTATTTATTTGTTCTTCAGTTCAAATAGGTTTCAGCGATAGATTTAAGGCTACACTCTATGGGACGGCCACTAATAATCAACGATACATATTTAAACAGTTGCACTTTCATTGGGGCAGTAATAGCAGACTGGGCTCTGAGCACACCATTGATGGTCATAGGGCTCCAATGGAAGTACATTTAGTTCATTATAACTCAAAATACGGCACTTTTGATAAAGCAGTGCAAAAATCTGATGGTCTTATGGTGTTGGGGGCACTCTTCAAAGTAGGGCTCACTTTCTTTCCCATATATTTTGAACAAAAAAGACAAAATATTAACATTTTTTGGTGATAATTGTCAGACAAATTCGCGACCGAATCGCTTCTTAAGTTCTGTGATAAAATTAGTGAGGAATGTCCCCAAATACGAAGACGAGTCTTTGCTGTTGGGATCATTCAAATTAAAACAACTATTGCCTGACCGGAAACGGCCCTTCTTTGTGTATGACGGCTCACTTACAACTCCTGGCTGTTTTGAGAGCGTCCGCTGGTATAAACACATTAATCAAAGTCAAGAGCAGTCGAGTAATCATAATATAATTTACTCTAATTTCAGGCTTGTCTTCAAGAATCCGGTGCGCATCGGAGCCGCACAGGTAATAAAAAACACATCAAATAATAAGATATGAATAAAATTTAGACACATTTATAGACATAATTCAGATTTTATTGGATTTAATTCTAATAATCATAGAATAGATCTATATTTTGATTGTCATATAATAAGTGGTAAAAACTCTTATCAGAAGAGGTGAACAACAGTTACTGTGAGCACAAAACCCGTTCTCTTTCCTCAATTAAATGCATAACTAATCACATCTTTATTTAACTCTAAGAATAAATATATAATTCTCTGAAGAAAACCAATTCTTTCTATTGTGTCAAAAGGAAAGGCAGTTTCGTAAATGTCGGGGCAAAGTCAACCCTAAAACAGGCAAAAAGACAGCGCTTTCCAACAACTACAGGCCTATTCAGCCTCTCCATGAAAGACAAGTTATCATCTCTTCTTGAAATTAATACTAAAATCCTTTGCTTTTCATAATATTTAGAACTAAAATATTTTTACAAATTTATATCAAAAGGAATGTAAAGAAAAGCACTGAATATATGGTCTCTAATAATAAAATAAATAAAATTTACAAATAAAATGAGTTTCAAAACAGTTGTCAAAAGTGAAAAATGGATATAAAAGGGGACGGAATGACATTTTCTATACAAATGATGAGAAGCCGGGCAGTGGGGCTCGACTTCCGGCCATATTATTAACAATAATTCGTCCGCCGTTTAGGTTAACGGACGGACAGTCGAGTTCGCTGTCGGACGCGTTTATGGCGATGGCTGCTAAATAGCTGGGTGGCGGTGGGGCGGGAGGTGCTGGCGGGTCCCGTGTTGGCATCGACAATCTATGATGGGTTGGCACTACGTACTGCTTTGCGTGACGTTTCCACGACTGCTGACCTTTCCTGAGGGTGTCGTTAACATTGGCGTAATGGTTAACGAAATGGTTGGCAGCGCTCATGTCTTCGTGATCTGATTCAGACTCCGGACCCGAACTACTCATTTCGCTCGGCTTTTCTGTCAAACTCTCACCACTGCTCTCATAAAGTCCGGCGCCTTTAATATCTTCGTCATCGTCTTCTTCATCTGAATATGTGATAGAACCGGGACAGGGACGGGGCGGAGATTTGGTGGCGGCACAGGCGCTAACTGTTGTGCTAAGAGTGCCATTACTTCTGCGCTGGTGGTGTGAAGCCATGGCGCTCTGTTGTCTCATTTCAAATCCCGTGGGATAATGAGTGTCCATATTATCGTCGAGACCGAAGCCAACCTCTGATAGCCTGTCCTGCGATCCTTTGATTATTTCCTGTTTGTATTTATTGGTTTTATTCTTCACACAAAGGACTGCAATAACCATAATAGTGATGACAACACTCATAGCGGCGCACAGTATCACAAACCAAGACTCGCGATAATAAGGCATTCGAGCCCTCAGTTCTAAATGTGAGGGCGTCTGAATCACAACAGAACCGACCACTTTGTCGGGATAGGACGGATCACTCACACCCTTCTCATTCATCGACATTATTCTGAACGTGTACTGAGAAGATGGGGCCAAATGAGTGAAACTGAGTTCATACCTCTCCTGTCGGCCATTCTTAATAAGAGAGACGGGCTGCCACTCAAGGGCTCCCTTTTGGTTGAGGTTATTGGCCTCAATCAGGTATCCGGTTATGTCTCTATAGTCCGGATTCTTCCACTTAAGCTTAACTGATGTCAGAGTTTGTGTCGATATTATATTAGACGGCGGCGGAGGAGAACCCGGTTGGGGGCCAGTAGTTACTGTCAGACGAACACAATTGTGAGTAAAGAAAAATCAAATTAATTGAAAACACAAACCATTGCCAACAGTCTCAGGTCCGACACCAGCGGATGTCTCTGCTCTTACTTTAAAAGTATACATAACCCGTTCCCGGAGTCCATTCACCACTAAATAGCTGTCATTAATCTTTTGCTTCACTTGTTTACTGAAGTCATTAATAAGTGTCTCATAAATAACATAATATCCCAGAAGAATACCATTCGGTTCTTGAGGTGGTTTCCACGAGACCTTCACCTGAGACATAGTAATCTCTTCAAAGATAAGGGGTCCGACTTCTCCGGGAATATCCTCTTTGGTTTGAACAACAATAGGTCGAGAACGGGGTCCATCACCCGCCGGATTAAAGGCTGACAATTGTATGCTATAATTAGACCACTTTAACAGATCCAGAAGAATAAAAGACTCAGTAGTGTCGGGAACTATTTCCATCATTTCCCGAGGCTGTTCAAAATGTCCGCTCCTATGCATATCTGGATTGGGTTCTGTTTGTTGCCAATAGAATATCTTATATCCCATTATTAGTCCATTTTGTTTGTTCTTGTCCGGTGCACTCCACGTCACTTTCACATCAGTCGACGATAAGGCGGTAGTCGTTATATTCAAAGGTTCTCCCGTCGGAACAGCTGTACAGACAACACATTTTTGAGATTTTAAGTTAAAACATAAACAGTGGGGTTTAGGGGGGATATCACTACAATCTAATTAAATAACAATACATTTATGAATAGAGAAAATAATTTTAGGAAAAAACTTGATTTACTGACTAAAGGTCTGATATTCTTCTGGAGTAATAGTTTCAATAGATTTCTATTACTTTTCTTTCAAAACTTATCGATAAAATATAAATTTATTCATAATTTGTTAGTTCTGTTCAGAGTTTCATAAATTCTTTGCTCAGCAAAAAGCTTTATTAGCATTAAAATGAGTCATTTGAGATGACCTTGCTTATTTGCTAAGTTATGTAAGCAGAGGTTACTATTAGAGTGAATATAAAATAAGTCATACAAACCTTCGCCCACATAAACCACTTTGGCTTTACTGGAGGGGCCCTCCCCTTGACTGTTGTACGCGATTACTTTGATTTCGTAGTGTTGGTCTCTTTCCAAGTTCTCAATTGAAACTGAATTAACATCTTTTCCTTTAACAAGAGTTGAGGGACAGCTGGAGGACACGCCCTGCTGTGAGATTATGCAATACTGAATTCGATATCCGGCGCCGCTCTCATCGCCATTCCAATCGTGAATCTCAGACCACTTAACAGTAATAGAGGTGGGAGTGTAGGGCGAAACAATCACTGAAAGGGGTGCCCGATCGGGAGGGGCCGGCAATGTTCTTGTTAGAGGAGATTCCTGACTCCAACTGCTGTCTCCGATATCATTCGTGGCTTTGATTCTGAACTGATATGATGTGAAGGGCTTGAGATTTGTAATGGTATAGACTCTGAGAGTGGGGTCTATTTTATGTGGGTAAGACCACCATGGTCCGCCCTGGGATGAGATCTGAACGGTATAATAGCGAAGGGGTGCAAAACCGTCGCGTCCAGGCGTCCAACTGATGGTCACTTGTCGTGAACTGATTTGAGAAGTACTTATGAGTGGTTGAGTCGGAGCTGTTGGCAGCTCTCTTGAGTTGGTAGTGAAGACAACCAGTTTGGCGGCTGTCCCCCAGCCCTCACTGGTTTTAGCCGTTACTTCGTATATGTAATACGTTTCGGGCCTTAAATCTAAGAATCTATTCGTGCGATCGGTTGACGCGAACTCTTTAGTGATGGAACGCCTCGAGTCGTCGTCAGACATCTTATATGATATTCTATACGCCAGTATCTGTCCATTCGGCTCAAGAGGTATATCCCACTGAATTCGTGCTGAGCTCTGTGTCACATCAGGAAAGGTGACATTAGAAGGTGGTCCCGGAACATCTTGGAATGTGAGGACACTCGATGAGGTACTGTATACACCGTCTCCCGCGTGAGTGAAAGCACAGACACTAATTCTATAGGTGTTATACTTCTTAAGTTCGGTCAGAGTTGTGGTTCGGGTCTGATTGCTCTCAATTATCTTATACTGAGTGCCATCCGTTGACTTTGAGGACATGTACTTAACTTTAAAGCCCTGAAGAATACCATTCATATCGACTTTGGATATCTCACCCCATTTCACAACAATAGTTGTCGAAGAGGTGGCATCGACCTCAACCGAGTCGGGACCAGAACTTGGTGTGGCCTCACTTGTGCGCTGTTCTATCTGACGACTACCTGTAGAGGAGCCGACATCATTGAGAGCAAACACTTGCACAGAATAACGAGTGAATTCTTCGAGTAATGTAATGAGATATGAGTGCGAGTGATAGTCCTCAGCAATAAATGAATGAAAAGTTGAGGGCAGTCCGTCGTCAGTGATTTCCCTCCACGTAATGTTGTATCCCCGCGGATGTCCGTACCAGTGCTCGGGTGGTAATGGCGTCCATCGAACACGAAGTGCTGTCGGAGATACTGTTCTGAGAGTGACGTTCATCGGAGGACCTGCGGGTAGAGCTTGGAGTGTCTGAAAGGGTGGCGACGATTCACTCGGAGCCCGACTTCTTCCGACCACATTCACAGGTATTAAACGCAACCGATATTCAGTATATGGCCTCAAATTGTTCACAATTATAGCGTCATTCTGGGTATGATTTGTCGACTCATATATGACAGTCCAGTTGGCATTCCTCAGTTTGAAGAGCTGTCCCTCAACTATCCATCTATTAATAGAAGCGTTTCCATTGAAACCCGGAGTGAATTGAAGAACAACAGAAAATGCCCCGATATTAGAGATGGCCAGATGTGTGGGTGCATATGGCAGTACAGGAGGAACACTACTTTGAATGGTGGAGCTCTCAACAGGTCCGGCTCCCACTAGTGTCCAGGCGTTTATTTCAAAAGTATAGGCTGTTTGTGGCCTTAAATTTGTAATAATCGTCTCATTCTGTTCAGCCGTGAAGTTAGCTATCATTTTCTGCTCGACATTAGCGCCGACAACAAAATATCTTAAGGTATATCCCAATAGCTTTCCATTCACTCGATTGGGTGGTGTCCACAACACCCGAACACTTTTGTCGAGTATGTCTTTAAAGCTGAATTGAGACACTTTTTCTGGTAAATCCTGAAGAGTCCGCACATTAACAGGAGTATCAGTTTTGGGACCGTCACCGGCACTGGTGAAGCACAGGACAGTTATATGATATGTAGTGTACGGCTCTAAGCCATCCATTATTGCCGACTGAGATTTCTCGGGGAACGTCGCCGGCGGTTGAAGTGATTCTCTAAACAGTTGAGTATAAGGACTGTTCGATCCATTGATACTCTTCCAGGCCTGGAGTTTGTAGCCCTGGTTTATACCATTGATGAGCTGTGGATCGGGTGAATGCCATTTAACGAGTATAGCCGTCGAATTGATAGCTTCAGCCACTAGTTGTCGCACTTGACTGGCAGGTCGACCCTCTTTGGTTCTGACATAAATACTTTGACTGTAGACCCCGACCCCCATCTCATTATAAGCTGCGATTTGGATTTGATAGTTCTGCCAAACGATGAGGTCATCCAATAGGTATTGGAGTTGAGCTGAATTGGTCACATTGTGCTGATACCACTGCGTGTGCTCAGCATAACCGGCCAGTTTGTACCGAACCATATATCCAATAAGGTGTCCATTAAGGGACTCTGCGGGCGGGGGTTGCCATTGGATCATAATAGCTGTTGAAGATCGTGGAGCCCCTACCACTCCGATGGGACTGGCACTGGGTGGTTGAGCTGGCAAAGTGATTGGCGGTGATGTGGGCGCACTTGTCTGTCCTTCCCCTACATTATTGACAGCACTGACTCTAAACTGGTAGGTCATGGCTGGCCTCAGATTCGTTAGCAGAACAAAGTTCTGAGAGGAGGATATGTTTATGTTAGCGGTCGTCCAACTGTGCACACCATAGATCAGGTCATCGTCTGAATTATCATTATCGCCATGAGTTTTGCTGACTGTTCGCATCTGAACGATGTATTTGACGATAGGACTGTTGCCATCGAATGGTGGCGTCCAACTCACGTTCACGAGACCACCGTTTATATTGAGCTCTGCCCTCACATTAGTGGGCGGATGAGGCAATTCAATGACATCCAGTCGTGCGCTTCGTTTTTCTGTCAATCCATTTGCCTCAACCCTACAGGTGTAGAGCCCGACATCAGTGTTGCGGACCTGTTCTATTCTGAGCGTTCCGTCGACCATCACTTTGACGCGAGTACTGGTCGTTGCGTTCTTTCCGTTGAAAGTCCAGTAGATTTTGACCGGAATTGATGTATCCCTTACTCTGCACTGGAGTTCTGCAGTTGAGCTCAGAATTACTTTGCTGTCAACCGGTGGCTGATCGATGAGTCTTCCAGTTTCCACATATTCGGGGTATTTCCGGGGCTCGTCACGAGTCACTACTTTGGGTTTCTTTTCCAGTTCTACAGGAAATAGTTCTTCACTTCTATCGGTTTCGGGTGGAAGTGTAGGTTTGGGCGCTACAGTGGTTGGAGGCGGTAATGGCTCCGTCCTGTACTGTCCTTCAGTCGGGGCACTCATTTGGGACTTACTTATAGATTGAACGGATATGTTGTATACTTTGTCTGGTTTAAGCCCATAAAAAGCTGCCTGTGCTGGACTGGAAGGTCCGTTCTCCTTCTCAACATAGAGTAGTGATGGGAGTGCGTCGGGAGGAGTGATACTCACCCGATAATTATCGAATATACCGATAGGATTGGGTGTTTGCCACAACACATGTAATGTACTGTCATTTTTATACCACATAACAACCCTTCCCGGAGTGTTGGGTTTGGTCGTGAAGTTAGCAGAAAGGAAGGCAACCGACGGTCTATTCATTAACACAGATTGTAGTTTAACTTTGTAAGTGGCGCCGGGAGTCAGGTCCCGGACAGAAATAGGGAGCGGATCTTTAGACCCTATTTCAAGGTTTCGCTCTCCGGTCTCGTCCTGTTCTGAGAGCGGAATAATTGTCAACTTATATCGGCTGACAAAGCCTTCGAGGGGTGGCTTCCATTGGATGTCCACAGATTTGCCTGACTGTACATCAATGGAGAGGTCACGCGGCGGGTCAGGCGCTGAATAACAAGAAACCCATTAATATATTGAATTGCTTTCAAATGATTTGACAGATTTTAGCGCAAAGTTTGGCCTTCAGTTCAAACTAACCATAATATATAAAATGCCACAAAAGCTACTAAAAGACAATTGTCTTCAGACTTACCTCCGGTCGACAATTGTATGCCATTTGTGATGAAAATGAATAAAAATATATACAATCTCTTCATCTTTGATGTGATAAACAGTTTGGACTCTTGAGGCACAACATTACGAAAAGATAAAGAGTTTTAATGATCTAATCATTTGTGTATCACTTTCTTCGTATGTCTGAGACATTGAGACAAAAGACAAACAACTGATCACTTATTAAGGCAAAGGTCTCTCTTATCTAATCAAAGACACAAATAAGGCTCTGAGAGAAGTGATTCACAAAAATGGAGGTGACTTTCCAGCAGCAAGTTAAAACTTAGGCGTGTCGGCAGATTTTCGTCGCATATTAAAATGGGTAGCAAAACAGACGAGCGTTATGTATGTGAGAATTTAAACTCATATGATTTCATCACATGAGCGGCAACACAATGTGATGTCATCATTGAGA
>JAQIWF010000776.1:0-15674 GCA_034694965.1 Ceratozetes gracilis
ACAATAATGAATTTTGAGCGCGGGGTCAGTCTTTCAACGGATTTATCAAAATCATAGTTTTGCAAAAAGGAGGTAAGTCTACTCTAAAACGCTGTATTATTAACACATTTTTACAAAACTAGAATTTTGATAAATCCATTGAAAGACTGACCCCGCGCTCAAAATTCATTATTGTATAATATTTCTCTGCTCGGGGACTTTTGGAAAGTACTATATTTGCCCGTGAATACTATAAATGCAAAATTCTCTTTATTTGTTTAAAAGGACATTGATGTTTACATTCATCTATTTTAAACAAATCTATGCAATTTAATAAGATGATTGGCAAAAAAGTATAAACATGGAATTTGTATAAATATGAATTTTAAATTGTTCAGTTTAAAGTGGGATAGGTCCTTCACAGTTGTTTTGACTTCTTAAAGGGTGTGTCAATTCATTCACCTGTGGGTAGTCCAGGACAGTCCAGCTCTAATTTGAAAGATCTCTTGTCGTCAAGAATATGCAAAAATTGAGTGAATTTCAAAATTACTTCGACTTAAACCTGAATTTTGACACTAAAATACTTTTGTGGATAACTCTGTTTGAAAAGGAAGAGACATAACATTGAAATGAATTCTGAGTCCCAGAAAGGGATTGTCTAAAGTATGAGGAAAACTGTATTTCAGTTTTGTTAAAAATAAATGCTTTTTGGGAAAACATTTTTATTTATTTTTTGCAGGAATCAAAAGCAAAATCTTAAGCCTTCACTCACTTCTGGTGCTGTTTTTGCGTTAAAACTTTTTAAAAAGAGACAAAAATTAAGTTTGGTTTTAGATTTGGAGATATTGAGAAAAATTTCCTTCACTTCAGAATTTAAATAAAGATTGAAATCCCAGTGAAGAACACATTTGTTTTGCACATCACATCAGGAACCGCACATTTGTTGTTATTTTTTGCTAGAATTCATCCAAAACTTTAGCCAAACTCTGTTTGATTCTGAATTATCGACTCATTAGTAATCATTTGATTAATGAATGCTTTGAAAAATAAATTATGAAATTTTAAACAAAATTTCTTCACTTCTTTTTCTTCGATAACTCTTTCATAAAGAAGTGAATTCTGAAGCAATTTCTTAAGAAAATTCAATTTATAATCACCGGTAGAGTGGATAGGATTTGACAGTTTGTTCATTATATCGATAAGAGTTCACTATAACCGTAAAGAACTCTTTGAAGAACAGGTTTAGGACTATCCTCTCAGAACGGTATCGATTGAACTGTACTTTAATTCTATTTGTTTTAGTTTTTTGGCTAAAATAAAGTGGTTTTTAAAGATATCTGTGAAAAAAGGTCTAAAATAAATAAAAGTGAATCTCTCTCTCTCTCTCTCTCTCTCTCTCTCTCTCTCTCTCTCTCCCCTCTTTGCCTCCCTCCCCCTTTAGTGATCTATGATTAGAATCTTGTAAACTTTTTGAGTTTATATATTCTGATCGAATACTCGAATGATTTTCTTTAACTATTAATTATTTATCTGAAGAAATATATCAATCGTTTGTCTCTACAATCATATAATCTTTTTTAGATTATTTTTAGTGTCAAATGGGATTGAATTCTCTTTTATCACAAAATATACTGAAATTCCATTAAATTCCTCTGATTTGTAATATTTTTTATTTTATAGTTTAAAGAAAAAATGGAAGAATTTATATAAAATGGATTGAAGTGATAACTAGACTTCAAACTCATGAATACTTCAAATATAATTGAAGCAAATCGTATCAAAAATGCATTAATTAAGAGTAAGCAGAGTTTATAATTTATTTCGAGCACATGTTTTAGAATTTTATTCGGGTATTAAATATTTTTATTAAATGTTACGATTGGTATACCATTAAAAGATATTTTATTATTTATTTTTTGGACAAAATTCCATTTCCAAGAAACGGAATGTTCAGTACTTTTCTATCTAAAGATTTGATCTAAACTATCACTTCTTCTCTTTTTTCTCTCAGAAGAAAGAATATATTTTCGATGTTTGAAAGTAATTGAAGGAAATATTATTGATATGTATAAGCGTTGAGGCATTTGTCGATCAGATGGTGTAATGAAGAATAAAAGTATTTATTCGTTCATGTCTTGTGCTCAACATGTTCTGTGCCATTCAGTTCACTCTACATAAAACGACAATTTTATTTTGCACTCTTTGCTATCGACAACAAAATAACTTGTAGTCTATCTCTAATATCTCTGAGGGAGAGGGTAGTGGAGAGAGAGCGAGTGAGAGAGAGAGCGAGTGAGAGAGAGAGAGAGAGAGAGAGAGAGAGCGAGTGAGAGAGAGAGAGAGAGAGAGAGAGATCAGTATTGAATCTGTGATTCACTTTACGGATTTTCGATCAATCTCTATATGTGTACTCTTTTTACTTTTCATGAAAAGCTTGAAGCAAAGGATCGTTTTATATATGTTAGAGTGAGTCCTCTCTTCTTTTTCTTATGCTGTTTTTTACAACATAGATTTTTAACTGACTCCTGGGATTTTTATACTCATACCAACTGTTGCTTATAGAGGATATATCGCTCAGCACTTGTGTATTATGTTTTGTAAGGGATTGATATAAAGCGAAATAATGTCTTATGTTTTGGTACACAAAAGCATTTATTTTGTAGTTCACTATAAGAAGATTTTATTCTTTGCAATGGGATTGTGTGCAAAATCTACAAAATATCGACTATGAAGTGATAGTTAAGATCATATACTTTGACTACAACTAAAGCTAATCATTTTATGCGTGCCTTCATATGTCGATTCTTATGGCATTCCTTTTCTTATATTTTAGTGATTGAAAAACAGTAACACTTGTACTCTGTTTCTTATAATTGCAACACTAATAGTGTATTACTTTCTCATTCTTTATAAACATGCAAATCCTATTGCAATTCTGTCGGGTGATCCTGTTTTAAGGCCAGTGTTAATAAGTTTCTTAAAATCATTATTATTATTGTATTTATTGTACGGCCTTTCAAACAAACTTTGATTGATATTATACAACAAATCTATTAATTTATTTTTGTTCGCTCAGGTCTCGTGCAATGACCCACCGATTACCGATTTGGGCGGTCTGAGCACTCAAACACCGCCATTCCTTTTGTAATAATTTTACTGATAGTCTATGACTGTGAGAACTGACTCATAAAACGCACATCACTTTTGCATTTCCTTTGCTATTATTATTGATAGCATTCTATATAAATGTCTTAACACTTAACGCGTGCACACAATCGCTATCTACTCGTGTTTTGAAGCACTCCTTAATTTTTTGTTTCTTTTTCATTATTCTTATAAATTATAAGTCTATTGAAATTTAAAGCCGCAAATAAGAGGTGTGAGTTTGGCGGCTGTCCTTCACTATGAAACAAGAAGAGGAAAGTCATACATATAGTTAAACTGCATTTAAGCCATTCTTAACAGCTTTTGATTTAATTACATTTCAAATTGAATTATATTTTTCTTCATCTCTTAAACAATCGGGTATTAAAAAAGCCAAATATAACAAAACGGATGCCAAACACTAGTTTACATAATTGTATTAATAATTAGAATAAGACTTTTGGACTAATTGAATGTCAATTGTCTTTGAATAGAAGGAACTGGACCAAACAGCCCAACAAATATTAAGCAGACAGGATGACAGCGATCGTTCTCGACGTAAATTAGTTGAATTGAGCAAAGAATTCACAAAAACAACTTCAGAGGTAAGACAGTCTTAATAAATGAAAATTAGTCTCAAACTCATTGAAATCTTTCTTTAATCACCTATCTCATAATTATTATCATCTCTCATAATTATCCACAGTTTTTATGCTTATTTTTGACCGATTTCATTGCTTGGCGTCCATTAATTGGTTATTTGTTTGAATTCATTCACAAAACTTGTATTCATTGCAAGTTTGTGTCGCTTTTCTAATCTAAAAGTTTAGTGAAAATAATTTGGTCTGAAATAAAAGGAAGTATTTATGAGATAGTTGTACATAATTATTGTCATCTCGATTAACAGTCCTATTATTTTGATGGAAACTAAATTATTTCATATTCTCGTATATCGTATATCAAATGCCAGTCTTTCGAAACTCTGTCATCATTTCATATTTTTTTCTCTTTCTGTCTCTCTTTGAGTCTTTAGTTTTAGAAAACTTTAATCACAAATGTTTTTGAATTTTATTATTATTATTATTATTATTATTAATAACAATAATCAGTACTGTTGTACACAACAGACAATCAGAAGAAGAGAATAACAACGAAAAACTCGTCAGTAATTTATACCAACTTTTTATCCATATTTGAATTCAAATGTGAATTGAATGACACAAAAGCGAAATCCAATCTGTTTTGTGGGCCCATTGTTTTTGGCCACAGATCTGCATATAATTTAGTGAAATGACGCCTTTTTATTAGATGGCGGCGACACAACATCTTTTCCTGTCCTCAACCATATATATGTTGAGAAACCAAAACATATTTAATTACTTCCTCAAAAAATCATGTAATTAAGGACAAATAATTTTCACCCCTTCTTCAGACTTTCCCTCTCCCAACGCAATAGCTCTGTTCATTCTGTGATCCCTTTCCTCCATTGGATGTATACAGCGCTGAAAATATGGTCGAGAGAGTGATTGTCTTAAAGAATATCAGTTACAATGCGCTCATATTTTTGTGGTTCTCATTGCAGGATATTATTTGAGTTAATATATATTTTTGATTAGAGAACAATCCAAGTGAGAGACAAATTAGATAATTAAAGCAATTTTTTTCTGCCTTAACTGGTGCTGTATTCTGGCTGTTATATTAGTGAATATAATCTATTAAAACTAAAGTTATTAATATATTGTGCCATCCATTGGCAAAATGAGAATTAAATTTTTAAAAGAGAGAAATAAAGAGCACAATTGTGTTTGTGCTGTGCTATGCTGTGCTGTGTCTACCAATGCGTGGGCACAGAATTAGATGCGAAGCATTGCCGTCGGTTTCCATGCATTTGTGCTCGAGTATTATATAGCATTAATTAATATATACTCAAAAATTAGTGGAATTAGTCTCAAAATTGAATTGATGTCCGCTAAATGTGTGGCAACTGTTTTGCCAAAATGTTCACAACATTTATCGTCAAGTTTTTTGTTAGTCTGAGTGTTGTGTTGAATATGAATTTAATGTTGAAATTACATAATTTTTCAGTTGAGATGTTGTGTTGAGTCTTATCCACTCATTGAATAGAATCGCTATTAGGTATTAATATTATGGCATTCATTCTTCTGGTATAAACTTCTTCATCATATAATCAAATATAAATTTTGTTCTTCGCATATATCATATGATATATACTAAGGAATGCTTTTCAAGAATTGCTTTAAACCGAATCAAAAAGAGAGAAAAAGAAGTAAAAGAGAAAATCATAAAATTTTTATAATATTTATATCAAAATGAGCCGTAAGTTTGGCTCAAGAATTACTTGCATTTTAAGTAAGCACAGCATACCGTTCATTAGGTTTGTGTCGAGTGATGCATACAATTTATTGAAGAATTTCATTCCCTACTCTTTGTTAGGGCAGAACAGGAGTCAGTCCTTCCTCTCATATAATCTTTTATACACTTAGTTATTCAGATGAACACAAATTTCATAAATATGTTGCTATATATCGCTTGTTATTGTAAATAGTGTTTGTATTTTCACTTAAAAATACCATTTCATGTCTTAGCCCTCACTCCATATTAAATGCTTTTCTGGAATTTTAAATATTTTGTTGGCTTTAATGGCATATAATTATTGATATGTTTTTCTCTATCAAAAAACCAATGATTGCAATACGATAGCAAACAAATGCATTCATACTTTTATTCTCAGCTAATGTCTCGATACAATCAATGATTGATTGTCTTTTATGAGTGTCTTCTCCACATTAATTGCAAATTTAATTACAACTCTATTGTCAACATTTTATTCAATCAAATTTATATGTCTTTTATTACAAATATTTCGAGAATTTATTCCTTCTATTCTTTATTATATACTTTTATTTAGCGATCATTTAATTCTTACAAAAGTTGATCAAATGTAACAAAATTGTGAATTTCTCTCTAAAAGGATGGTATGAATATTCATAAAACACTATTAGGAAAAGATTTCTGTTGACTTGTTTAGTGAACAATTGCATACAAACACACAGTTTCAAGAGAACCAGTATTAGTATCAATGAGGAAAGTGCTCTGAATTCTAATGAATCCTATTATAAACTTTGCTCTCTCTCTCTCTCTCTCTCTCTCTCTCTCTCTCTCTCACACACACACACACACACTCACATCCACACAAATCCCTTGTTCTTCTGCTAAACTGATTTATGAATTGCAAGTTTGAATCACAATCTTTCATATGTGAAGAGTATTTGTATGAAAATTGGAGATCGAGTGCGGCGTTTGATGGCAGGAATGCCCTCTATTTCTGAATCAATATTAAAAGCCAGTTATGGTGTGTTCGCATAATAGGGAATCTCATCTGATTTGATCTGTTGTTGCCTTTAGTGAGTCTATGTTCGCATCGCATACCAAATATGAGAGTATTGAATACCGATCCAGAGATACATTGTATTGAAGAGCACTACACATACCAAACGATTATTCAGAGCTCATACGCCTATTGCCGAACCGATACACGAAATTGTGAAAAAGGCTGAATCCATGCGTCTCACGACTGTTCACATGTTTTTATATAAATCTTAAGCAATGCCTGTGTTGAGGCCAACCACAAAGATGTCACGCAAAACATTGCTTTAATATCTCTGAATTGAATTTTATATCAAAATCAATGTAAACACTAATTGTTTTGCAATAATATTGTGTTCAATATATTTTCACCGAATCTGTTCATTAGTTTGGTTGAGGGATCGCCTATCGCACAGGTATAGCAGTCGGCTGAGTAAAAATCAATTTCAATTAGTATTAGTGCTCTGAGCGCTTAAACTTGAACTCTATTTTACTTTTTCATTATTATTGTATTCAATCGAATAAATCATTTATAAGAATATAAAGCAATTGAATGTTGAGATTGAATACCAAAACTGAAGGTGTGTTTCGATATCGGCTCAAATAAAACAAGTGATAGAATAATAGTTCACTGGTTATATACCTGGATATACACAATCGATCGTCTGTCCTTTTATTCTTATTGATGGCATACATAGAGCCGTTTTGTTTGATTTTAATAGTGAAGTATTTCTTGATTTATTACGCCTTCAGATATGTATTAATAATAAAATTGAATTTTTATTATCCGTTTCACAAAACGATATAATTATTTAGCAATGAATTGAACAAAATATCAGTTTTATTATTATAATTGCATTTTCATTATATTTATTAATAAAAAGTTTTTATTCGATAATATTTTGTTGTAAAACCATATATAATAAGCTTTGAAATTGAAATACACTTTGATTATGGTTTTGATGATTTCCTTTAGTAAAGAGTCTTATTTCATATTTGGGTCAAACATTGGGTTTAAATCAGAATTGCATTAAATTAATAGGAATTAATCAAAAGTTTTCATTTTATTTTCAAATAAATATTAATAAGTTTGTAATTGTTTTCCATCAGAAACGCTATTTTTCATAATTAATTCAAATTCAATAAATATTATAATAATTTTTCGATTCGAATAAAAATATAAAAATAAGATAAATATTTAATCAGACATTAATTTATTCCCACAAAAATCAATTTGCATTAAACAGAAAAGGATGAAAAGCCATAATCAATAAACTTATTAATTCATGTGATTTACGCCTAACATTCCGTTTATTACTTCCATATATTTTACACCAAATGCATATTTGCGCCAATTTTTCCACTTATTAACAATTAATTAATTTCTCGATTTCACCCCCAAAGCAATTGACCAAAAAATTAAGAAAAGTTTGAAAATTGGTTAAAATAACATTAAATTGTGAAATATGTTTGACTTTAATGGGGGCTAATATTTTGGAGCGAAAGAAATGAACAGAAATTGTTTTTTTTCTTTTGATTCAATAAATAATTGACTGAACTATTGTCTAAACACAAGACTGTTTTGACGCGATTTTCGTTTGATTTTCATTACGTTTCGATGATTTTGTGTAAACTTTTTAAAAGGTTTGGTGTGTTATGTGAGCCAAAGAGAGATGAGAGAGAAAAAAGTCGTAAAATGTCGATTCGATTGTCACCAAACGGAAAGTAATAGCTCTGGTATTGCCTTTTCTTATGGTCTGTTTGGCGCACAGTTTGTTTCCCCAACAGTCTGTTCGGTGACCACTGCTGTTAAACACAGAAAGTCTTATGTTTTATATATATTTTATTTAATGGCAATACCATCGAAAGAGTGCCGAACAGTGATAGTCAGAGCAGTGATACTCTCTATCTATCGTTCAGATTGTCGTCGAGTCAACCAAATCGGGAATCAGAAAGTATTTGTTTGATATATGATTTGCGTTCACATGTCGTCGCTCTTGGATTGCTTTCCCCTCTAATTCCACTTTACTCTAACTGTTGTTTTGCTTTTATTTATTTTTTGTTGTCTTTTGAATCAATGTTTGGAATAGTATTCCATCCAAACTCTACTAAAATATCTAAAGCACTGACCAGTGGCGATGATAGGCCTGTCCTTTCCAAAATCTCTTGTGTTAGTTTCCGCGCCATCAACTCCTGGGCCGTTGTCTTAAGCTTAGCGATAGTTGTATAGCCTGTGCAGCAAACGTAACGCAATTCCTTCGATGGTTTATCATTTACTCGCATAAAAGGACATAAAGTAGTCGAGAGATCGTCTTTTCTTCACTGATTTGCTCTCTTCAGAAGCTATAACTCATTGAACTCATTGGTCCAGAGCTATGGCCAGAGTGGGAAGGCATCGGATGATCGCATCATTGGATTGAATGGCAATTGTGTTGTAGTGCTGTCTGATTATGTCTTTTTAGAGCATGACTTACATTCACTTACATTCAATTCTATGGTCATTCAAATGAAGAAATACTGATCTGAATACTGACAACAACTCTTGAGCTCTTGATTGGTAATAAATTTTAATGCTTTGGCTCTAAAAGCCAATGCTATCCAATCGCTATAGTATTGTAATGAATATAAAGGCACTGCCTTACAGTTGATGGTCAGTACTACTAAAGCATAGCATATCAATAGATGTTCACAATTGCATGAAAATCATCAACTGTTCAGCTCTTTATATCGATGCACATAAGCATAGCTGTATGAGTGCTAATATTGATGGGGATGGCTTCCAAGCACATCATATCATACAATACTACTTACATTGACTTTAAGACCGGCCCGAAGATCAAGACATGAAGACATGGACTCGAGATTTATTGCTTGTTTAAAGATTTCGCTTCACTGAAGCAGCGATAATATTACATTAGGGGAACAGACCATTCGATGCTGTGCTCATATTATGGTCACTAAAGAGAATAACACAAAAAAGTGGAGAATATCTGAACGCAATGAACAATAAGAGAAAATATCTTATATTTCTCTTTATCACAACAAATGAATGATGAGATTCAAGTGAAGACATAGAGAGAGATAGTCTTCATTACCAACGGATTCATCAAAAATTATTTCTCTAAATATCCATTCATTTGTTATTTTTGTATCAATTTTTGTCTTCTTTCGAAACGTCCAAAACTTTATGAAAGTCGAATCTTTTGAAACAAATTTAATTATTTTGAATGCAATGAGTAATTATTTAATGGAAATGACATGAAAACTAATCAATGAAATGATGAGAACAGAGAAAATCAATTGAGTTTTGTGTTCATCCAATTTACGAGATTTCAGTAATCATTCAATAATTTGGGCGAAATTTAGACATATATTTAGAGCTGAAATCAACTAATTTAGAGAATGAGCTGATATTGAACTCACAAATTAAGCATTAAATGAAAATTGATATATAAATAGGTAGAGACCTATCCCTAGAATGGCGTGTTTTATGCATAACATCCAAAAATACTGAACTATAAGTTTATAATTTTTCATAATAAAGAAATGTGGGATCGGTTTTGCCAGATATTGCCAACCAATTTGGCGTTTAAATATTCCACACCTTTCCGGATGAGCCATACATACATATATTCATTACAAAAACACATTTTATATATCCTTTAAATCAAGTTTATATCAATGTTTATGTCTATAACTTTGGTTTATATCAAATTTGTTCGCACTTTAAGTTTAAAAATTAAAATTTGAATTATAATCGATATTAGGATTTATTTTGATAACATTGAAAGTTTGGTTTAGTTGTCGTTGTGTTGTGCTCTCACGTAAAATGCCTCACAATTTGTTTTCATTGGGTTTTGTTTAATATTTGTTTTCATATAATCAAAGCAATAGATATGTTGCAGACCTTATGTTTTAATGCAATAATTCTTATATTTATATGTAAAAGCGTGGTTCCGGTCCATTTGCACAATCAGGCATTAGATTGTAGAGTGTGCTGACCCTCCTTTAATTCCCAGGCTCTCTGTGCTATCTGTGCTCTGCTATGTTCTGAGCGCTCTTTGGGCTCTTTGGCTCACATCAGCTCCAAAAGTGATTCGTCTCATTGACTATAGACATAACATGTTATGCATTTGTTAAAGTGGGGGTCGACAGGGAGGACAGCAGTAAAGAGCAGTATATATACAAAAAAGCGATAGAAAACTTTGGTGGAAGTCATTAACGTTTGCCTTTTGCACAAAACCGTTGATTGCATTGGCATCACATCAGACACAAAACCAAACTCTATTGAGATAAAGGGATCGCATTATTATCAGAGTTGAGCACAAAAATTAGGTCTGATTTTAGTTCGCTTTCCGTTTTTTGCTTTTGTCGAAAAATCATTGAATACATTAATAGTTTCTCTATTGTGTTAAGAGTACTGATATATTCATTTTGTTTGTTACACAATATCTATAACTCTCACGAATAGTAATACTAATACTCACTACTAATCACTTAATACTAATATCAATGCAAATGAAATGTTTGACTTCATTGTATGTTTTGCTTCACATATCTATACCGACATTAAAAAGTCCAATAATTATGAAGTTATGCCACAAATGAAGTGGTATTCAGTGTCGGAGAGGAATATCCGATTCTAGCAATGAAACGAAAACCTTTGAATGTTTAATATATTCAGTTTTAGTGATTTCCTATTTGTGGTCCTATTTCCGGTCTAAGCGAGTCATTAGGCATGTGTCCAAAAAGCGAATCTCTTTATTTTGGGTTAAGGCGCCCACAAAAATGTATTTGTAATGAAGAGTAAAGCCTAGCAATACATGCAATACATGTCGCAACTCAAACGACTCAATGTTTGCAACTGATTGTTCCGATTAGACGTCTTTTAAGCAAAATTGCATTTTTTTAACGATTCGACTGACTCTGTTCGGCACTGGGAGGTTCAATGGTAATTAAGCGCTGAGACCGGCCCACCCGACCCACTCGATTAAAAACAGATTCTTTGTTTCAGAGGAATATTTTTTCTCTTTGAGAGTTATTTGAAGTTATTTGTGATCTCAATAATAGAAGGCATAAATGCAAGTCTAATACATCATTAGACGAGATCTTATTTTGACGCACAACCGAATCACCGAACAGTCACACAGAATATAACAAACACTCATTTTTGTGAGCAATCTATTTATAGGCGATCACTAATTTGCAAATTGAACTCAACAACAATTATATAAACTGAGTTTGTGAGCACTCAAACTATGACTTCTCATCCATTTCTTCTTCTTAATACTTATCATATTCTCAGAGCTGAGCACAACTTTTTTATGGGAATATCGCCAGAAAGCGAATCAAACATTCTTTGAAATTTAATTATCGCAAAATTTCAATCCATTATTCATTTGCTAATAAACTGTTTACTAGAGTTTAAAACCGATAGAATGATGTGAAGTAAGAAAGAGGTCTCAAAACTAATTATTTTGATTTACTCCTCTCTCACAACATTTCGATTGAGAGGAATATTCTGTTTGCCATAACTATCACATAAATGTCAATCACTTTGAATCGTAAGTCGATTTCTTAAACACGATTATAAATCACTATAGCATTGAAAAAATAAAGTCTTGACTTATATTTACTCAACCATAATATGACTTTTGAGATCTGACTTTCATTTAAAATAAATATTTATATATTTTTCAATACATTTTATTTATAAACTGATTTGAAAAACAAAGTCCCCATCAATTGAATGTTGAAAATAAATTTGACGAAAGATTTCAATAGTGTTTTGAAACTTATTTCAAATAAGTTGTTTCCAAATGCAATGAAAGAAATTTTAATTTAATTTTCTTGCTTTTTCTCGCGCTGTTTCTCTACCCGTGCATGTTTTGATAGGATGCTCGAAAGATTGTGTCACCACTTTTGAAGACTTTCCAATTGGAGATCGACAAACTGAGCAAAAGGAGCAAAGCGGCGGAGGCGGCCTTCCTCTACATCTATAAACGTATTATTGACATTAAGGGTAAGTCATATTCATTTCAGATCTTTTGCAGCGAACTATTCCACCAAATATGACAAAAAAGTTATGTAATTGACTATCGCTTTGCGAACAGTAATAATAGCGAAAGCACTGAATTTCCTGAATTGGGGTCCACTGAACAGAAACAATAGAATATTAAGCAGAGTATGAGAGGCACTCATATTCTGTGCCGGAATTTATTGAAAATAGTAGAGAATATACGCTGCGGTGCTATAAGTGTTGGCACAAAAAATGAGTTTTCATTGATAGTCGTAATTGTGTTGAAGAAAATAGAGTACAAGAAAGAGGACAGAGTTTTAATTATGCGAATATTATTGGACAGAATAAGTTTAAATAAAAGGGAGAGTATTGTGAGGCAAAAAACAAAAGCGGACTCTCTTTGAATGGTCTATCAATGCTATTGAATAACCAGTGCATTGGCTATAAGTCAGTGATGCTGTGCTGTTGGCACTGATAGAGAAACATGTGATGCCAAGCGTGACAGGAAGAAACGCATGCTTTGATTTGTTCGTATCCAACACTCGTCTCATCGCACAGGCATTTCATGTTTAGCCCAACTCTTTCTGAAGACAAGAGGACTGACTACTAATGCAATGCCGATAGTTATAAGAATAGCAAAACAATAACAAATGACATTTAAAATTGTATTGAAATCATACTTAAAGCCATCCTTTAATGAGTGCTTCGCTAACAAAACTTAAATTCATAATTATTTTCAATATATTCAGAATGTATTGTATGTATTCAAAGCCATACATAAAGCTATTGTTTGATTTATTTCTCTGTCTTTCACTTCTTTTCCCGAACTCTTGCTTTGAATCTAATTTCTGTATTTCATTAATGCATTCAATTTTTGTTGTTATTTAAAATAAAATATTTGAAGAGAGAGTGAGAGACAGAGTGAGAGTGAATATGAGATAAAGAGTAAAGTTTTCACTAAAAATGGCACAACTTTTCAAATTTTGTTTCACAATAGAATCCGAATCGATTTAATTTTGAAAATAATTTTTTCCTGCTATAAGTCATACAATCTTTTCTCTAAAACTGTGAATATTATGATTATATAAAAGTAGAATTCGAGTAATCATTTCACTGTAAGTCACATTCAATTATTTCAATAAAAGCCAGACTCAGGTTTAGACTCTCGGATATCGTCTCTGGTGTATAGACTTTAATTTGAAAGCTTCAAGAATTTTATCTCTAATTTTGACAACTTTTAGAAAAAACAATTATCCGAACAGACGAAAAAATGGACAAGAATATACTAGTATATAATAATAATAATAATACAACATGCTCATATATAATATGCACTTAAACTGAGAGCTCAAATTATTTCTAATGAATGAGTTATCAAATGAAACAACAGTTTTATCTGAAAAACCGATATTTTTTAAGCACAAAAATAATTAGAGTAAATGTTATGCTATTATGTGTTGTGTTTGACGTTTATGCTGAGCTCAACTCAAATCCATTCTGTGGTGTTGTTCCCGATAAAGTCAACCGAGAGAACAATCATTACTCAATACATATACCTGTTATCTAATTTGATAGTTCATTAAATTATCGATTAAAACACAAAATATAATGCATTCAACCAATAATTAATTGTTTTCGTAAAACACGAAAATCTCTTTTACTCCAAATATATAAAGAATTTTCTCTTTAAGCAAAAAAACTATTTTCCGAAATCATTATCTGATTATTCGATTGTGTTTTTTCATTATATTTTTGAAACTTTTCTTCATTATTGGAATTTATTTATAAATAATGTTTTTCTTCTCATTCTTTGGATAAAATTCTTACTGATTTGTTGGGAAAAAATCTGATAAATATTTTTGCTTTTTTCGACGTTTTTCTGTGGATTTACTCGATTTTACAATTTTTCAAACCTGGTTTGATTTATTAATGCCTTTTCTCCAAAAATCGTGTGTAGATTATAGTCGTGTTTCTAATTATTTTAGGCATAAATTTTTTTCACTCGTTTATTATCGATCAAAGAGTTAGATTAAATGCTTTCGAATAGTTGCTGGATATTTGCTGAACTCTTTTATTTGCACTCAATTTTTAGATGTTTTTGAACATCAAAACGCATTTTTGCTTCTTTTGCCCAAAAATTATTTTTATTCTTTATTTCTCTTTTTGAAGAACTGATTCGTTTGGAAATTTAAAGTTGTATTTAATGACAGATTTTTTGCTTTTCATTTCACTCCATACTATTTCGTCATTTTTTCTACACATGTTTTGACTCATCAAACACGACATTATATATCATAAGAAATATAATGAATTCTAAAATATATTTCTTAAGCAGAAAATTGTTTCAATTTAAGATTTTTGGCTCTGAATCTGTTGGTTGTGTCGAACATTTGTTCGTTTGCGCCCACATTCCCCTCAAGTGATGGATTGATTCTCATCATCAAAATCAGACCAAATTCCCTATTTTTCAACTCTTAGGAAATGAATCACAAAATGATTCGTTATTTACTCTTTTCTCAGAAATTTTGAATCAAATGGTTATAAATAAATATGTTGTTCTCGAATCAAATTATTGGAATATAATATCACTGAATATAAAGGCAATGAAGTCGAAAATAAAATTTCTTTCTTTTTATGTTAATTCAAATATAAAATGTTTTGACGAATAAAATTCGTTTCAAAGAGAAACAAAACAGATTTTATTAATTTTCATACATTTTCGGAGACAAACCATAAATTCCTCGGAGGAAAAGCGACAAAAAACAATATTTATTAGAATTTATTGGAATATAATTCTAGATTTTGAACGATTTGAACAAAAAAATGCCAAAAATTCAAATAAAATACAGCATAATATCAAATGTCATTTTAAATATTTAATTACAAAATAATAAAAAAGTTGTCATTTGCTCTGAAGAGAGATTTTGTGAATAAGAAAAACTGATAATAAAGAAAAATATCAAATTAGGATTCCTTGTGTTTCGAACAGAGAAGAAATTGCTTTCAAGTTCTTACTTATTATATCTGATATCTCTTTGCCATCAAATTCTAGTGAAAAACTCTTAAATATTCTCTCTCTCTCTCTCTCTCTCGATGTCTCTCTCTCTCTCTCTATATCTCTCTCTCTATATCTCTCTCTATATCT
>JAQIWF010000777.1:0-15673 GCA_034694965.1 Ceratozetes gracilis
ATTTGTAAATTTTGATCGAATGTAACACCAAATGAGTTATTCTGAGCTCTTCGTCAATAACTTAAATATTATTTTAAAGAAATGGTTGAAAAGAGGTTATTCTAAGCCATTATTAATACTCTTTACTCTCTGATCACTCGAGAATCGCCTTTAATTTATATGAATTTGAATACGACTACCGTTGGACCGGTTGGAAGGCCTGTCGCCGTTCCGAACATTTGATAACATTTCTAATACTGTTTTGGTTACTGAGCCATGAGTTTGAAAAACGAGCTAAACATTGATTAATGATTTATTACATCGGTTTTGAAAATTCCATTCCTTTTTAATTGTATTTTTAATTTATGAAATAAATATGCATTCATTAGAGTTCTTAACACTTATACTGATAGACAGTATCTCTTAGATTAATAACAACTGAACTCATCCCCAAACTATTGCAACACTATTTCAGAACTTAATTATTATATAAAATTTAAATACAAACAAAAAAAGAGAGAAATAATTGAAAAAATCACTAAAAATGTGTGCTTTTTATTGTAAATTATTGTAAGACTATGTATGCAAAGCATTGCAAATATAGCGAACCATAACTCAGTTTTTGTTCAATTTTCAGACAAATTAAAAATTGTTTTATTGTATACAAAATATTTTAATGGTTTTAATGGTTTCCCATCTTCTTCTTCCGATTACCCGTAGGTTTTCGGGTTTCGTTGGGATTCACTCTTCGCCGAACATTGACAGTGAGTCGGGAGCCTCGACTGTAAACGTCATTAATTGCGAATGGATTCGATCGGTTCACATAATTGGGATCATTCAGTATATTAGCACAATTCAGGCTCTTCTTATCATCCAGTGCCATTTTACTCTTTCTCTGCTGAGGTATGGGCTGATCCGCCACAAGGATTGGGTTACTCACGTGTTTGCCAGCCTTAGGAGTCGGTAACGAATATTTAGTTCCCCTAATATTTATGGGTTTCTTGAAGTTAATAAAGACTTCTTTAGTTCCGTCCTCTTTGAGGGTCAGTGCAACGCGTTTTAATGTCTTGAAATTACCACAAGAACTACAGAAACCATTTGTAGACTTTGTGTTTATCTTAAGACATGCGAAACATCTCAACACAAACTGTTTTGTTTGTCTAATACGGAGACCGTCTCTAATACTAATCACTTTTAACCCCATTTGCAGCAAAACGTTTTGCATCGCATAGTCTCCGGTCAAACAGCCCACAGAGAGGTCTTCCTCCACCTCATCCTCCACTTTAATTCCCATCATTTGTCTTCGGATTTCTTCCACATTATTCGGTGTAATCCAACCTTCTTCTGAATCTTCCTCTTCTTCTGGGTCTTCCTCTTCAGAGTTATTTCCTTCCGATTCACACTCTTCTTCTTCTTCTTCTATATCTTCATTTGACTCTTCAACCTCTTTGTCGACAACTTCTGAGTTATTCTCTTCTTCTTCTTTCTGATCGTCGGTTTTGTTTTGGTTATCTTTTTCTCTGTTTTTGGTCTTATTTTTGTCATTTGAATAGAAACCAGCGCTGAGTTGACTGAAGTCTAAAGAAGTCTTATTGACGACTCGAGCCATTTGTGGTTCAGTTCTGATATGTTTGTCTCCGTTTACTTCTTTCTCTATTCTCAAAGTCAGAGCAATAACTTTGATATCAGTGGCCGACAATTGAGAGAAATCCCCCGTCTTTTTGGAGAAGATAATCACCGATTTTATGTCTTCAGCCGATGGCTCTCTATATTTGATATCATAAGTGATAAACTGAAGTCTTTGTCGGGTATTTTCATCTTTGATTTCTGCGACCACTTCCGGCAAAGTATAGATATTTTGGCCCAAATCCTGGGTTCAAATCAAATAAAATATAAAAACTAAATCTTAAGACAAGAGTCCAAACCTCTATACGACAGCCGGTAATGAATGGACCGGAATCGCAGATCAGATGAGTTGTCTTCTTATGGTTTGTTTGCTCCATATTTGCAATCAAATGAACTCTCATTGAGATAAACAAAACCACATTTTTCTACATTTACGTCATTCAACACATTTAAAGCCCACTCTTTGCCCAACAGATGACACAACCAGTTATGTACGTAAAGGCGTCTTCTGTTCACTTCAAATATCACATATAACGTACAATTGAGGGCAACTTTTATCATCTCAATAACTATAAATCTATTGATTTTCTATTTTTTATATGACCTTGTCATCTAATATAACTAAATTTAATGTGATTAATAATTAGTAATTATATAATTTATGTAAAGTTTTAAATATAATTAAGTGTTCATTACAAGAGGGTATTAGAGAAGTGATGGATGAGTACACTGTCTGTGAATGTTTGGGTAGTGAATAGGCGTTGCATAACATTGATTGCGATCATTGAATGACTGATTTGTGGAAATCAATGATTTGATAACGAAATCAAAATTTTCTCACTTTTTAGTCATTTAATAAATCAATTGATTTGATGTCAAAATTGCTTTAATTTAGTGATTATTTCATATGAAGAGTGGATTAGTTTTATGTGATTTGATTTGTTTTAGTCATTGCATGAAATGATGGAAATTTTGTTGAATAAAAAACAGATGCAATGAATGAACTCTGAATTGACTGACAATTACTCGAATCGAGTAAAGGGTGGAAACGATTAGACATTTCTTATCAATCAATACATGAGTTTGTTTTGAGTGATATTTCCATTAAATTGAAAGCAATTCCAAGTTTGAGCCCAAAATGAATTCTTCAGAATCGTTGCGATCTCTGGAAGTCCTAATGAATGAGTTCTTTCACAACTCGACCACAAATGAGAGGAAGCGTCAAATTGAAGTGATTTTGAATCAGTTTTCAAAACAAGACAATTGTTGGGAACAGTGTCTGCAGTATTTGAATCAAACGGACAACGAATACACTCTTATGTATTGTCTATCAGTTCTGGAAAACCAGATCTCAATTAAATGGCATTCTTTGGGACCCGAAAAGTGTGAGAAAAGACTTTCGGTTTGGAACTACTTATTGACATCCAATCAGTCGACGCCTCAATTCGTTCGCAACAAAACGGCAAAACTGTTGGTCACAATCGCCCGAAACGATTGGCCAAACAGTTATCCAGATTTCATGCAAAATGTTTTAGATTTACTTCAGTCGAAGAATACAATGTCTTTGGCTTTGGTTCTACTGAAGACAACTTTGGAAGAGTTGAGTCAACCCCGCGATGATGTCTGCGCTCAACGCAAGACTGAGTTGAATAAACTTTTAGTGTCGGAAATGCCTAACATTTTGTTGTCTTTGACTAATCTAATGGAACTCATTCTCGACAAACACTGCAATTTCCTGACCGCAACGCCTCCCCCTTCGCCCTCTCAGAGCCCTAACTCTGAGTCTAATACCTCTTTAAATAAAGGTTTGAATGATTTGTTTGGTTTTGAATATTATTTTAATTTAAATGCTTTTATTTCAGACGTTTTGTGTAATGCATTTGAATTAAGTCTTCGCAGAGGACTTCTTCAAACGGTTCCAGACATGGACTCGGAATCAGTGCAGATATCATCGGAAGTGTTGTTATGTTTGTCGCAATTGTTTGCTTTTATGCCACTAAATCTTTACCACCAAATAAGTCACTCGACATTAGCGGCGGTCTTCGTATTCGCCACTTTCGGCTCCAATCATAACACTGTCAACGGATCTAATAAATGCAATTCTCGACAATTAGGTGTTTTAGCCATGAATTGCATCAATGAATTGATGGCCAAATGTTCGACAACTAACGAAACAAATGAATTCATTTATAATATGTTTCAAAACACATTCCAATTATTGAGGAAATTGACTAAAATGTCTGATTTAAATAATCAGATGAGTTGCTCGACATTTGAAGACTTTGATGACGAATATATGAGTAAATTCACAGAATTCCTCCGGTATTTCATTAGCGGACATTTGCCCCGCTTTGAAAAAATGCCGACATTTCCTATTATGGAGTTTTTAGGTCTTGTGTTTGAGTATACGTTCAAACAGACGAACTGCGAGTCATTTCTTTCCGCTTTAGAGCTCTGGAATATATTCATTGATTACTTGAGTCTCAAAATAAAACACGACTCAAAACAATTGGAGCAAATTGTGGGCCACTATAAGGAGCCGATAGTCTCTCTTTTGGTGCATTTGAGTCGCAAAATGCAATTCAAATACAATCAAAGAAGTTTAGACCAATTGGATAACGAGAACTTAGACGACGACTTCTTCACTGAATGGATGCACTATTCGCACAGTTGTATAGAAGTGATGGCAAACATAGCGGATATGTATCCGTTGGAAACGTATGAAGTCGTCACTCAGTTCTATAATGAAAACTTGGAGTCTTTCTTCGCTTTAGAGCACTGCCTCCAAATCAATGATAATAAGTCTGTAGTTTTAAAGCTATCGGAAACGGATATCTGTCGACTGCACTGCACTTTACGTGATTTGTCGACAGCGCTCCGACTGGTGGGCCGTTTGGCCGATCACTTGACTACTGAGAACTTTAACCGTTGGTTCATAACAACGAAGTGTTTGATTGAGAAGCAAATCCAGGCCTTAATATTCTTCAACAAAAACCAATTCCATAAACAAAAGCTTTTGACGAATGAGTTTATCGATGTTTGCGCTCAAGTGATGGCCACAATCAAAGCATACAGTTATTGGTTGCAACAGTACTGCAATGAAGACCAGACCAATAGTGTTGCCATTATATCAACCATTGCTGACAATTGCATCCAAATCATGACCTGTGATACTACGGACTCACTGATAGTGAAGAATAAGTATTACATCAGTTCTATGGTTCACAGTTCTGTTCATCTTTTTTATTCCGTGACGACACACATTCGACCAATTTTTCTGCTGAGTCTGCCCTCCGTTCAGATGCTTTTCTCCAGATTTTGCTCTTTTCTCAGATGTGATAACACAACGAATGCCTTTCAAACCATAATAATTCCAGACATAACCCCAGAAGAGGAAAGACTGTTATGTCGTTCACATTCGAATATGCTTTTGCTTCCGTGGCTTAACTTAAACGGTGACAGCTCTCAGAATTGGGAGTCCAGGACTGTATATCACGATATGCTGATTGAAGCCATTGTCGAACCCTTTAAGAATGCATTCAAATGCCAACAAATGCCTATAAACGGCTCGACTCCACATAATTTAGTCAATGAATCACAACTCTGTCGTTCACTGACTTTATTAACTGATTTAGTGGACAACCATAAGGAGTCGCCGACGAGAACCAAACAGTTGCTCTTCAAAAGCATAAACCCTTCTTTGGAGGCATTTATCAATTTATTTCCCACTTATTTCACAAATCCTATTATCGCTGAAAGTTGTCTCCAATTGTTTACAACTGTTTTCGACGTCTTAAGGATTCAAATAAGTTTCCAATTCGTGGAGAAAACCATTCAATTAATGCTTAAACTCTTTTCGACGAATCAGTCAAACGGAATGTCATCGGAAACGAACTCAACTAAAGTTATTCCAAAGTTCTTAAAAATGTTGACATTCATTGTGCAACAGTCCGGTGCTGTCTTCAAGTCTTTGTTACCCGGAATGATAAGCTTTGCCTTCGACCAGATCTGCCCAACTATTGTGTCCTCAGACTGTCCTCAACTGAAGAGGTCTTTATATGAGTTCCTCTTTCAACTGCTTCTAAACAATTGGAAATACTTTTATCCGAATAACGCTCTGTTAAGCCATACCTTTAACTCAGGCACTAATCAACAAAAACAAGAGGTGTTGCAAAACTCGGAGGCATTCAATCATATAATGAATATCTTCGCGCAATCATTCCTCCAGAACGACATAACAGTCTTCAAACAGAATTTGGACGCTTTAGAGATACTAAACAATCGATTGCGTCTCTTTCACAAAGAGATCTTCAGACAAACAATGGCTAAACATTTTTTGTGTCTCTTTATTCAGACCTTATTAGACAAATCACTGAATTTACTTCAAGACGATATCTTAACCATTGTTTATAACATGGCTTCAGTCGATTTTCCAACTTTTTTCAACCTTTTTATTCCACAATTTCTATACAATTGTGAGGGACTTAATGACATTCAGAGGACATCCTTAGCCACCAAATGCTTCGATCAAAATGACAAAGACTTTCCCTCTTTTGTTAACCATTTGAATGTATTTTTGAATGATTTACGATATTTCAAAAATATGTCTTCAATTGTGTGCAATAATTAGATATTTTTCAGTTATTCTTAGTTTTATGTCTTCAGACATACCTCCAGACAAGCATTTATTTTAAATAGTTTCCTATCATTGGTCCTAAAAATTGTTGTTAAGTTAACATATCTTTTGTAATCTTGTTCTTTGATTAACAAACTATTCATCAAAAAGTCTTTTTATACTTAACTCAGTTTTGTAAACATTATTTAGTTCTTTCATTGCTTTAAAATACTGAATATCCCTTTTAGAAGGATGTGTCAGTCATTTTATGCCTGATTAAACTGAGTCCTGTTCTCTTGTATAAGCCTTTCTCCACATTCGGAGACTTTCCTGTATTTTCGGTGCGTTTTTTATAATTAAGTAATTTATTGATTGACCGCCAAATCGATTCTAATCAGTGTTTCCACAAATAAAACAATTTTCAATCATTTAAAGCGTTTTTATTTCTTTGTATTTTTACAGCTTTTTGTAAGCTTGAAATTGATCCGTCCTTTCATTACTGTGATCTTGTTATGATCAGCATATTTCTATCATGCAGGAGCTCTGACACACAAATGAATGTCCTAAATTTTGAGTAAAATCTTGTCAGACTTAGATGTCCCATGTTAAATTTTTTACTGCATAAAGGGGTGGAAAATCAAATTTTTCGGGAAAGGTGTATTTTGATTATAGGCTTTTGTTCTTGATCAGGATTAACCATAGGGGAGGGTATTACAGAAAGACTAACCTTGAGGTGCGAGATTTGCCTAGATGGCTAACTCTGCTATTGATATAGAATAAATGGAACATACTCCAGTTTTATATGAGTTAATTACCAAGGTTACACTTGACATAACACTTGTATATTGAAAGTATGATTAATCCCTTTCTATCAGCTAAAGAATTTGGAGACGTTTATAAGAATAACTGTTTACTTGATTATTAATTTAATAGAATGAGAATGGTGATATAATTCAATGTGTTAATCACTGCTCACTTATATAAATTCTTTGTAACCTTTAGCACCGAATAATTAGTCATAACTTGTGATGAATTCCTAAAATATCACTTTTCTTATCAAAATGTTGGAAATAAATATAATCTTAACTTTCAATGAATTCCTTGATATAAATGTTGAGTCAAAACACAATCCTTTAGAAACGAACTGAAGATATGAATCGATAAAAGTTTTATTATTCAACAAATTTATGATTTCTGATAACTTCGATGACATTTCAAACATTTTTATGTGCTTTGAATTTCAATTTTTCACAAAATTTTATTCATTTGAAAAGCTCTTGAATTTAAATATGGATCAATGAGTTCAGTATTAACATTAGGTCTTAAATGTTTACTAATTGTGGTAGATTTTGAATTCCTTGCTCAGGTATTTACATACTGAGTAATAATCTAGATAGGTTACTTTTTATAGTACATTAAATCATCTAATTTCCTGTTTATTGCGATTTTTAGTCAAATTATAGTGAGATAACATTATTACCCATTTGACGGATCTCTATTCACAATTAGTTTACTTTATAACTTGAATCAAACCTGGTATTTTGTTATACTTCAACAATTTGGTTTTCCTCTAAATTTAAGCTAAAATAATGAAAACTCAACTGTTATTCTTGGTATTTGTCTCAATTGTTGTAATGATCGAGGGTAAATTTATTTGGAACCAATTATTGATTTCTTTGAATAATTTCTTATATTTCAGGTCAACTAATATGTGGTCGAAATCAGGTATACAATGAATGCGGTACTGCCTGTCCTCCCACTTGTCAGGGAAAAGAGCCGCAGTCCCTGATGTGCAACAAGATGTGTGTTCCTGGTTGCTTTTGTGGTAAAGGCTTTGTCAGAGATGGCCGAAGAAATAATGAGTGTGTCCTCGAAAAGGACTGCTCGACCACTGATTTCTAAGAATCAATTTCTTGGTTTTAATTCAATTATTTGAAATGATTTGAATTTCCATATATTTTAATCCAGAGATAAGAATATATTCCGATTGTAGTGACAGTCAAATGACTTTTCAATAAACTTTTAAATAAATTTTGTTCACAATTATGGCATAAATTCATTTAATTTTATTTAAATTTTATAAACTTGGTCGATTATTAAGTATCAATATATGATCTAGTAAGTTGGTTGAGAAAACTCAAAGTAGCTGATAAAATGCCTAAAACTGTGCTAATTCCTCATAAATTATTGCACTTTACTTTTAAAATATTACAATTGATAAGAATAGAGAGAATGATAATTAACTTAATTTATTTTCGCGTTTAACTTATCAAGGAATAAAATAATCTGCAGATGTATCTGATGTGGAAAGATAAACATGAATATTGATTGTCAAGATTATTATACAAGATTATTATGTAGAATATGACCAATATTATTTAACTTTGACTCAATCGATGAATGTCTCATTAAAAGTGAGAATGCACATTCTTGCTTTAGTATTGAGTGATAGTTTTGTGGAGAGCCCTCTCCCTATTGGTTAGCAGTAAATGGATGTTCCCTTTAAAAGAAGTGATGACAACAACACATAATAACTGTAAATAAAGTTATTTAAAACTTCATTGGGTTTTAAATTTCATAATATAATTAATTTGTGATTAAAAGCAAAGAATTATCACAAAAGTGGTGAACGGGATATAAATTGACAAAAATTGATAAAATAAGAGATATTTATTCGGATGACATATGTTTTCAAATGTGATTTTAATTAAAAATTAATTATTTTTCGTCGAGTCGTAACTCCAATGGATTTGATAGCAGAGGCCAAAGAAGAGGGGGATTTGTCCGAACCCTCGTCACCATTGAGATCAATGTCTTTGACAGCCGATACTCTATCATTACGTCAGTCGCATATCGGAACCAATTATCCCGATTCCCGACTTATGGTCAATGAATATCAGAGATCTATCCGATCCTCACAACTGATTAATAGTCGTGATGTCCAAGAGATCATTCCGTACCCGCCGGACATCATTTCGACGACTGTTGAGCGCAGCTCTGGAACCAATTGGGGCTATCAGTCACAGACTCCTCTCATTAGTAATCAGAAGAATCGGTTCAACAAAAGTAATGATAGACTGAAACTGAAGAGAATGTCGAGTGAGGAAAGTGTGGCCACAAATGACACCCTCCAAGACTGCAATGGTTTCGACAAACAATCAGTGATTTCTCTGCAATCCTTCTGTTCTGGCATTGAATCCAATCATTCAAACGATACAAATGTTATGACCATTGAATGCAAAGATTCCTGTAATCAAACAGAAAGTGTGGTAAAGATTAATGAATATATTCAGGTTAACATTCATGACGACAGCACAGGACCTCTCTTTGATTTGAGGCGCAAACTGGCCCTCGAGAGTGGAAAAGCAGAACAATTGAGTCATATTATGGATGATATGGTGAAAGAGAGGTCTGATTTGCAGATGAAATTTCATTCATTAGAAAAGGAGTTGAAAGTGAAGAACGAGACTATCATTGAACTCAACGTTCAGAGGGAATCACTTCTTTCTGAAATCGAAGAACTTAAGTCTGGGATCAATAAATGGGAATCAATTGTCAACGAATATGTAGAAGTGGTTGACTCGAAGACACTTGAAATACAAGGACTGAATGAAGACATTTCCCAAATGAGTGGAAATAACGAAAACGTGAAAATAATTTGCGAACATTTGAAGATTGATTTGGAGTCAAAGGAAAACTCTATCAAACAATTGAATAAAAAGATCTCTCAAATGAATTCAGAAATCGAGTCATTCATTCAAATGAAAGTAAGTCTCGAAGAAGAGATCAAACGAAACAAAGCGGAAATGGAAGAGATATCATCTCAAAGAGATTGGTTTGAGTTAGAGCTCAATAAACTTCAGGTTCATTTGAATGAAACCCATCAGAAGCTGGTCTCAGAGCAACAGTTGTCGATCACTGCTAGAAATGATTGCGAAAAGTCACAGACTTTGAATGCTGTTCTCAAACAGGAGTTAATTGAAGTAAAGCATAAAACAGTGAGAGAAAAGGAAGGCCTTATGAGACACTTAGAGGGTATCGGCGCTCAACTCATTCAAAAACAAACTGAAATGCAATTACTTTCGTCCAACAAAGAAGACACCATTTCTTCACTTCAATTCAATGAGATGTCCAATGATTTGAAACACAAGTTGTTTGAAAAAACTAAAGAAATGGAGAATTTGAACCGAGAGTTGACTAAAATGAATGAAAACAACCAAAGATTAGTGAATGAAAACAAATCGATTGCAAACAATTTGAATTCAATTCAAAGACAATCGTCTGATAAGAATCATGAGATCCAAACATTAAAGTCATATAATTCTGATTTGGAGCTCAAAATTCGTGGTTTGAATGTAGATTTGAAGCGTCAGAAAGAGTTGAATGAAATCCTTAGAAAAGACAAAAAGGAATCGGAATCTAAACTCAATTATCTTGCGATCGATAACAAGACATTAGAGACGGCAACCAAACAGCTAAAGGAAACGATTGAAAAGCACGAGAGAAGTCTTAAGCAGTTCCAAAGTAATCTCATCGCCAAAGAAACTAAACTCGATTCGGCTGAGAAGGAGAGGTCAAAACTACAGCACATCATTCAGATGAGAGAACAAGAATTGTCTCAAATCAGACAGAATTTGTCAAATGATGTCAACGACGATAATGGACTCAATCTCTTCGAATTAAAAATACAAAACCAAGAGTTAGAAAAAGTGATGAATAATATTAACAGTGAATTGAGAGCCAATCAAATCAGATTTGATGAGCAGAAGAATAAGCTGTCGGCTCAGTGTTTGCTTCTCGAGTCTAAATTAACCGAAGAAAAGCTAAAATATGAAAACATAGTCGAAAACAATCATTCAATTAATGGAAAATTAAAGTCATCGGAGAAGAAAATTATTGAATTGCAAACAGAAATTAATTCATTAAAAATGAATAATATTTCTAATATTAGTCCACAGTTTGAGACAAACACTGAAGTAATTAAAATGAAAAACGAAAAAATCCGAAGCCTTGAGTCAAATGTTAAGCTTCTGACCAAAAAATATCGAGAAATCATCGAAACTAATAAAGAATTGAAAGAAAAATTGAAAGATTCAAAGGAAATGACTGAAAATGAAGTGAAAGTTCCGGTTTCGACCCAAACCGAAGAGTTGACTGAAATATGCAATCATTCGGAGCTTATTGAGGAAAATGAAGAACTTCGACAACAAATTGAATGCTTGAAAGAAGAAATTGTGTCAAAAGATTCACTTATCGAAGAAAATCAAAAGATTATCCTTAAGTTAGAGCACGAAAAGGGAAAACTATGCAGTTCTGGAGAGAGCTCTGCTAACGAACACATTTCCTCATTGGAGGTATTGATTGCCTCCAAATCAGAAGAAGTGCTAAACTTAACGGAAAAGTTAAGCGAAAAGAATAAAAATCTGAAAGAAATGGAAATGAAATTAACTAAAAGAGTGAGTGAATTAGAAAATGATTTAAAGAAAGAGAGGGCTGTTGTCAAGGATCTGAGACATTCTATTTTTGCCGATAAACGTGAAAATAGTTACTTGAAAAAGGATTTAAACGAATTGAGAAGAGCTCTGACGGAATCGAATGCAATCGCAGACAAACGCCAACAGGAAGTGATTGACATCGAAGACCAAATCAAAGCTCTTAAATCGAATGAGTCTTCCCTTCGCTACGAAATCGATAGGACTGGTAATGAACTGAAGTCAAGCAAAGAAGAAAACTCTAAGCTTAAGATGAAGATCGAAAGCTCCGGCAGAAAGAGTGAACCGCTTTTAGAACAACTCAAGAATTTAAGCCTTAATTTGATGGAAAAGAATCAGGAAATCGAGGGATTGAAGTCTCAGTTCAATAGTATTAGAGAACGCCATGAATCGGAGGTCCAGTCCTTAAAACAGCGGATCCAATGCTATGACAGTGATTCCCAACAAATGAGTAGCGAATTGACTGAATTGAGAAAAACTAACTTCAGTTTAGAGTCGTGTTTGACTGAACTCAGAGTTGTCCTCAAAAATAGTTGCGAACAGAATAAGAAACTGAGACAACAGTTAAATTCCTGTCAGGTTGTTGTCTCCCAAGAGTCCACTTTCAATGAAGAACTTGTGGCCAAACTTCTCGACCAAAGCGCTGACAACAAAAAAGAGATAAAGTATTTGAAAATTTGTGTTTAATATGAAAAGATAATCAAATGATTGTCTCTTTCAGACCTCTGGTTAATCTTCAGGCGTGTGTGGATTCGTTGAAAATGGAAATGCAATTATTGCAGAAACAGATCTCTGATCACAACTGACAGTAGTATCGGTCATAAGTATTACAATTTTTATATTCAATGCTTTATATAAGTCCTAAAGTAATATATATTTGTATTAATCGTTAATTTATTATCAAATCTATACTTTCTGTGCCTTTTATATCAGAATCTGATATTTAACTATATTTGCGATATTATCCAAAATATCTGCTTTTGTTTTAATTTTTTGAATTTTTAGTTATTTTAAGTCAAATTCTAGTCCAGATTAAGTGAGAAGTGATAGAGAGGGCTGTGCAGGGATAGAACCAACCATTCCATTGAAAGAATTTAGTATTCAATTGATAAATACCTCCGAAAGAGTTCAGATATGATCCGGATAAGTTGTTGAATGTTTTGTTTGAAAACAGGGTCTAAAATAAGGGAAAATTTAGAGGAACGACATCACGGCTTAGACACAAATAAATAAATTGTTTATTTGTCAGTTCATTGAAACGATAAAAACGAATGTAATATACAATTGATGTCATTTACAGTACGTTTTGGGCCCCGTTTTTGTTTGTAACCAAATTCCTTAACAATAGTCTCAATAAGTCATTAATTTATTTAAATTAATAATTAACTCAATATTTAATAAAAATGTGACGAAAAGTCGAGTAAAAAGAGTGTTAAGAATCACTTTTGTCGTCATTAGTCGAGTGTTCGTTTCTGAACATATCAGTGATATATTCCGTCACATTTTCGTCCTCTGAATCGTCAAAGTGTTTGTTCGTTAAGTGCTCTTTGAAAGAGGACAGACAGTTAGTGCCATAACTGCAATCTCGACACTCATATACTTTGAGTCCGTCGTGTTTTTTGCTTTTCTGAATGTGACGAATGATGTCATTTAGAATATTCCCCACATATGGACAGTACGGACACTTGAACTTTGAGTTTGTGTGAGCACTGGTATGGAAATCCAGTTTGTCTTTACTCGTGGTTTTGAAGTCACAGTCGGGGAAATCGCATTCAAACTCTTTGTTTCTAAGCGCTAACGTCGGCTTTGAAACCACAGTTCTATATATGGGTACCATTGGGGCCGGACTCTGATGTGGAGGTGAGTCCGTTATATTGATTACTTCTGGACTATCACTTGTCTCTGATATGGATTTACTCTCATAACTGGAGGAGGGTTTGGTTTGTCGACTTCGAGTGGTTCTCAATTCATATTTGTTTCGAGATTGGGTCGACATCTTCGAGATTAGACTCGAGGAGTAGGGCCTGTCGTTCTTATAACTTCTTTTGCCATTTGAGTAGGGCTTAGAAGTGGAGACTCTCTCTGATTGGCGGTTAAATTGTCCGATATCTGCATAAGAGATGTTGAGAAGTGAGCCGTTGTGTAGACTCTGGTTATGGTCTGTCCAGTAGTCTAAGTGAGTGCAATACACTTTACATCGACTGCACACCAGAGGTATCTCTTTTGTGTGACATTTGTAGATATGATAATAGATTTCCAGACAATTGAAGGTTAGGTGACATCGGGGACAGCAATACGACACACTCTTCCTAATGGAGTCGATCATTGAATCTGTGAACTCATCTAATCTGAAGATTTGAGTCTCTAATTGGAACTCTTCCTCTTCTATGCAGTGATTAATCAAATGTAAAATCATTGAAACCTCTGATTTCATCACTGATTTACAATCGGAACAACTGATCACTTCTTCATCTGATTTATGGTTTGATTTATCGTCCGATTGGTTTGAATTGATGTCAAAGTCATTGAAATTGTCGGTAGATTTGAGAGATGTCTTCAATTTCTGCAATTGTTGTTTGCATTTCAAGAGCTCTAACTTAAGTGATTTGATTTGTTTGCAGTCATCGAACTCTTTGCGTAAGGAATAAGTCATATGTTCTTCGAGTTGTTTCTGGAAACGAATCCTTTGCTGTCTCTCTAACTCCAACTCCATCTTCAACTCAACCCTAATTTCCCGCTCCTTTTGTCGCTCTATTTTGCACTTCTTGTGGACATCATTTGGCGGATCAGATATTTGTCTATTCCTCCGGTATTTGTCTGCCATTAGTTGTGAGCCCAAAAGGAGGCCGTCTTTCACACAATTGATGGCAATTTCTGGTTCGCTATCGGTTTTATCGTCCATTTTGTCATTGTTTTCATCCAATGACTTGTCATCTGAGTCTTCGGCACAAACTTTTTGTATTTGATTCAAGTCATCGAAGTCTGGATTGTCTTCTCTGTAATCAAAATCAATGACCGTTTCGTTGTCGTCGTCTTCGATGAAATCGACCGAAAATTTATCCAAAAACGGGTTATTCGGAGACATTTTGCCTGAAATATGACCGAAAATATAATTAAAGCATTTGTTGGACACAAATAAGACAATTGTCTCATAAGTACTCACAAAACGGGTCTTCGATTTCCATAATTTAAAACCGATTTTGACTTTAAATCGAATAATAGTTTAGAACTAAATGTAAACAAAAGACACAAATATTTGTATTTTTTTCAATACTTGTCGACAGAATTGCTGTGAATTACAACTTGTTTTCAAAAATAAATATTTCCCTCCCTTTCAGCCAAACTCCGAATTTAAAACCTCTTTATTTAATTTCATTACAATTTAATTGAATAGATTGTGATTATGTGGAAATGACCATGGTCAATTATAGACAATAGTTAACAATATTTAATCCACTCATTTGTATTCAAATAAACATTGAAAGAAAGCATAAAACGTGATCGAGAAGTACGTATGCATTATAAGGGAGAGGGTCTTATTGACTAACAATTATGATTAGTAAATTAATCAAGATAACAATGACCACAATTTGTGATTAAACCCAATTGCAAAAGTGTTTTGTGTCAGATTGAACCTTAGGATCCTGGAACTATACACTCCATCCGTTTACACACAATTACAGGAACACACTTTTTTTTAGTAAAAGTGTGTGTTATGTGTACACCCTGGACACCTTATCACAGGTGTGCCCCTGTATTACATATAGCACTGTATCCTAACTATTTTATTAGTGCCAAAAGGGGGTGCAATAAAAGTATCTAATCAATGTTTGGCACTGAGTAACTGTTTGGAATTTTTTTTTATCGTGATTCATGATCTATATTATCTATGACAGAACTTTAAGGTGACCATCTAAAATGCCAAGTACAGTGTGACTACAGGGTGTCACAAAAACAAAAA
>JAQIWF010000778.1:0-15672 GCA_034694965.1 Ceratozetes gracilis
TAAATTAATATAACAATTCAATTAACAATGACATTTTAATGGTTGTAGTTTTAAATGAAACTTCAACTATCCCTCTTTTATATCCACTCATCAAAACGGTTCCACTTAGCAAGATCTTCACTGTGACCTAGAGATTGTTATGAAATTTTAATGATCACGTGATTTGGCAAAAATAATTGTTATTGTGAAAAATTATTAGTAAATGGATGGTTATAATACTCTTTACCTGATTAAAATATACGCAGCCGTTTAAGAGATATTCAAGTTTCCGTAGCCTCCAAACTTTTTGATTCTTCTAATACATCACATTTTTGTACTGGAACCTAATTGATACTTGGACATTGACATTCAAATTTAAATTATTTTTATATGACTTTCCATTAGACAAATTTAACGATTATTATTTTCACACGTTTATTCTAAAATATAATCATTACCCTGTCATTGACATTTACATAAATAAATTTATGCTTGACTGAGTTAATATACTCTCCACTTTAACAAGGCTATAATTAAGCAAGGACAAATTGAAATAATGAATTATCAATATTTAAATTAGATAAATTGCAGTTTATTTATAACTTATATTTTATAAGTGACAAAAGAAATCAATAAATCTAAGCTAGAAGATAAAATTGTAATACAAAACAATTAAAACAACATTCAAAATTATTTTTAAATTAACATTTAATGTGTTGAAATTCATCCTTGGTGTCAGCGGAACAAATTGTTTGATATCCATTTGTAACACGTGTTAAGAGTTCTCTGTGTGTGACAAAAAGCCAATAATTTCGACAATCATTACAGTCAAATCCCATATTCCAATTGTCAATAGTATTGTTCCTGTTTGCCAAGAGAAAGGGCAGGAATATTTTCTCGTCTAAATAAAGGATTTGTTTATATTTATCCGAAGAAGGACCACGAGCAAGTAATTGTAAGTTTGTTGTCCTGTTAATATTAGCCAATGAGTGCTCACTAAATGAATAGCTACTAACACCAGTATGGTTAAATACCAAGGTTAAATTTTAATTTTTACAAGATTAGATCGTTTAAAATTAACTACATTTTTACTTATCAAAGTTAACTAGATTAAATTTTTAGATATCAAGATAAATTTATAACATTTATAATTAAAATGTTTAAATTCATGTTTGAAACAATAATCAATTTAAGTTAACAAATAAGCTTTAGGTATAAGCATGTTCATTTACAGATTTATCAATAATTTATAGAATTGTATGTTCTAATCAAGTTATGAATATCTTGGTAAGATTTATTTACAAATAAAATATTTACTCATTGAGTAAAAGATTTATCAAAACGTGAGAATGAGTTTCAATAAATACAATGAAATGTAAACTCAACTCTTAAATAATGAGCATGTTCACTCACAAAATAACCATTTAGTTATTGACATTTAATATCAGATTAAGAAAACATATCTAGATAACTTTCATAAAGAACCTGGCCGCATCTGTGAAGAAACTGTGACTATACCTGGGATTAAGTTGTACAAAACATCATTCGATAGCCTAATTAAAGACCTATTCAAATCATGTTTAAAAACTTACCTACCCCTAACGGGTAATGGGCGAGGGGCGCCCAAAGTTTGGATTTTTGGAAGCCCTTATCTCGGAAACGGCTTGATATTAAACAAGCTAGAAATGCGGAATTTCAGAGAAAAGCATTTCAGTTTTTATCGAGTCTTAAGTTAACAATTGACTCAGGATTTCCTTACAAATTTTCAAAATAATAAATATTAAGAAAAAAAAAGGAGATCAGACCTGTCGGCAAATATTTGGAAAAATTCCCCTATCGCGAAATATTTTTGTTACATTACGGAAATACCCCCCACCCCCTTATTGATTATTTTAGCTGGATAATTTTCATTTTTATTGATAGCTCTAAAATGACGTTAGGGTGAAATAACGTTCAGGGTAAATATTACAGATATGTTAATCCAGATATAATTTAATGTATTTTTTTCATATTAACTGTAGTCTCGATAAAATTATTCTATTTTGTATAAAAAAAATAATTTTCCACTAAAAATAAGACATTAATTTATTTTGAAATTACAGCAGTATTACAAATGTAACGCATGGGAAATACAAATTGATAGAAAAGTTAAAGGGAACGAGAATTACTATTCCGTTCCCTTCTTTTTCACACAAAAGTACACAAATTTGAAGGGAACAGAAACTCTTTTAATTACTGTCCCTTTCCCTTTGGCACAAATTAAATAAACGTTGAATTTAGACGGGACCGAGAATTACTATTCCGGTCCCATTGACTTTCCGGAGCTTATAAATAAATATAACACAGAATATAAAGGGAATGGAAATTACTATTAGTTGTCAATTTTCACGTCCCTTCAGTTTTGCGCACAAATATAAATAAAGTCACGGAAACTGAAAGGGAACGAAGAATTAACGAGTGTTGAAAAACTTCGTCCCTTTAAATTCGACGGATTTGTAAGGGGAATAGGATTTCCTATTGCGTTAAATAGAAGTGTTTATTAGCCAAAGTCACGTGACAATGGCCGCCAAAACAATCAACAAATTGTCCACAAAATCAATCAAATTAAGAGCCGCACAATCAGTGGACACAAAACACAATTAAAATGAGACACAAATTAATTGAATTCAATTGATTTTAATGATTATAATTCGTTGAAAAACACTTTAAATATTAGACAAAAATATTACACAAAAATATAGAACAAAAACACGTCTTAACAGTAAGACAGACATAACTCGAATACGCCTTTGTTTACAGTTCTATCGATGGCCGCAATGAAGTCACATGACCTCAGACATGCGCCACACGAAAGACTGTCCACAAAGTACGTCTATGGTTCTAACATAAATTACGTCTTATAGTATATATAATTTTAATATCCCATCTGTTTCTCATTCAATTCATATTCCCTTTTGATTCTGAATAAGCATATTAACAGGGATCACAAATATCAATGAGAATCATTTGGGATCACAATTCTCAATAGGAATCAATTGGGATCACGAATATCAATGAGAATCAATTGGGATCACAATTGTCAATAGGAATCAATTGGGATCACAAATATCAATAAAAATACAACTCTGCTCTAAAAGTGATTCCCATTAAATATTTGTATAAGAACTCAATGAATGCAATAAATAGTTATAAAATTAAAGGGATATTCTGAATAGGCATATTATAAAAATCAATAGGGGTCGGCTAATCAATAGGGACCAGTCAATCATTAGGGATCACACTACTCAATGAATGCAATAAATAATTGTAGAATGAATGGGATGAATAAAATATAGGAAATTCTAAAAGGAATAGTAAATGTCTATTAAAACGTATAAATTAAAGGGGAAATGAGAATTTCAATGGGAATGTGAAGGGAATACGAAACTAGCGTTTCATATATATATAATTTCAGTGTCCCTTTAGTTTTATACATTTTAGTGTCCCAAAAGGTTTACACAATTTTAGTGTCCCTTTAGGTTTTATACATTTTAGTGTCCCAAAAGGTTTATACAATTTTAGTGCCCCAAAGGGTTTATAACAATTTAGTGTCCCTTTAGGTCTATACAAATTTCGAATCCCAAAGAAATATTATAAATATACTTTTCTAAGGGATTATAAAAGATTTATATAAAATCTCAATAAATACAATAAATAAGAATATGAATGAATAAATAAATAAATACAAAAATATAAAATAAGGTCCCTTTGGATTTCACATTAATAAACAGGAAATATCAAAGGGATAGGAGAATGTCAAAGGGATACAGTTTTCGAAGGGATATGAGAAAATCATTGAAATATTAAAATATGAACGGAATATAAGAATTCAATGGGATATACGAATATCAATGGGATATGAATTTTTAAAAGGAAAGGAATTTTTAAAGGGAAAAGTAAATTTAAAGGAAACGAATTTTTAATAGGGAACTGAGAATCCAATAAATGATGGAAATTAGCAAAAAGAATGGTAAATCAAAGGGAAGGGTAAATACAAAGGGAACGAATTTTCTAAACGACAAAGTTGGCGTTACATACCCCCTCCCTATGATTCGAGTATCCTTACGAGCGATTAAGAATAGATGAATCGACTTGTCTTAATGTTTACAATATATAAAAACTTAATTACAATTTTAAACAATAAAACTATTAATAAATAATAACAAATAAAATCAATAAAACTTATTGAATGAATGACAAATAATATTAATTTTTCCATTCCCATTGAATTCGCGGCCATTGTAAAGGGAACGATAAGTTAACCATAATCAAAATTTTCTTTTTGTATTGAATAGGTTTTGAAACGAAAGGAGTTTAAAGTTCTTCTTATTCTTTGCTTATCCTTTGGTTTATCGCACTGTTTATATCGGTGGCCAACGTTAAAACAATTGATACATTGAATGTTCTCATCATTTGTATTGATTGTTGTGTTCCTTTGATTTAAGTTATTATTATTAAAAATTTTCGTTCCCATTGACTTTTGATTATTTGTCGATTTATGCGAAAAATCAAAAGGGAACGAAATTGTTTTTGATGTTGAAATTTTCGGTTCCATTTGTTTTGAACTTTTGAATGTCATTGAATTAAATGTTAATGAATTGGAGTTCAAATTTTGTTGACTATTATTGAGAAAACATTTCAATCGATATCGTATTCGACTTAAATTCTTAGTTTTAAAACAATTATTAAATGTGTGTCCCTCACGACTGCAGTTAAAACACTGAACAACAGATTTGGTTTTATTACTCAAAGGGACTTGAGTTTTGGTTCCATTCGATGTTTGATTCCTATTCATTGCATTGATTTTCTTCCGGAAACTTTTTCTTTGCCCTTTCTTTGATGAAATATTAGTTACACAAATTTTCGGTCCCATTTCTTTTGCGTTGAATTTCTGTTCAAATGATTGGGAGCCGAAAATTGTTTCTGTTCCCGATGAAATCATGTTATTAATATCCCAATGCCTGAATAAATCTAACATCCCTTTAACATCAGTGATGGGAATAACAAAGTTTTCAATGGGATCGCTTTTTAGACCGTTTCTAATATGAATGAGTTGACGGAAAATAGGCATTTGTGGGTCGAAATCACGAATTAATATTAAAACTCTTCTCCCATAGTCGGAGTACTTTTCATTATCCTCTTTGATAATAGTCTTTAAAAGCTTCTCCAATAGAATGCTCACTTCTTTGGGACGATATTCTTTAATGAATTCTTTCACGAATTCATCCCATGAAGGGGATTGAAAATTTAATCCAAAAGTGTTGGGAACGGAAATAAATGTATATTCAAACCAATGTTGAGCCGCTCCTATTAAATGACACCCAATGTTCTTAACTTTATATTCTTCGTCCCATTCATTATTCGATGCAATGACGTTGTATTGTCTTAACCATTGAATTGCCGTTAAAATATTGCCGTCAAAATTCTTTGGTTTAATCTTTTCTGGTCCCCCTTTGTTTTGAATGAAAGGGACCGGAAATTGTGTTGAGGATTGAGAAACGATAATATCGGTTTGATTGGGACTTGAATTTTGAGTCGACAACTTCTTATTAAAACGTTGGGAACCAAAATCTTTATGGAGATTATCTTCAACACAAGGGGAATATGAATTTCCTTCAAAACAATGGGAATAGGATTTTTCAATTGGTTTCTGGAGATTATCGTCAAAACAATGGGAATACGAATTTTCAATTGGTTTCTGGAAATTGTTTTCAAAACAATGGGAATACGATTTTCCTTCTGGTTTATTAAGTTTGTCTTCAATACAATGGGAATATGAATTTTCTATTGGTTTCTGGAGATTGTCGTCAAATCGAAGGGAATACGATTTTTCTATTGGTTTCTGAAAATTGTCTTCAAATCGAAGGGAATCGAAGTTTTCTTTTATTCCCGTTTGTTTTTGAAGAAGGAAATACTGTTTTTGAAGATTACGTTTTTCGATTTCCATTGCATTTTTCTGATTCTTAATATTAAAATTTTCTGTTATTTTAGAAGACACTAATTCTTTGTAATAATTATTTTCTTTTAATAAAACTTGAATTTCGTCGGTTTGAGTTTCGATAAATTCGTAGAGTTTTATATTTTCCTTCCGGAAAACATTATTGTCTTCAATAATAAGGGAGTTTTCTTTTAATAATTCTTCATTTAAAACCTTTAGTTGATTAATAATTTGCTTGCATTCAGTAGAAATGCTGGTATCCATTGATTCGACTTCAGAAACTGTGGACCCAATGTTATTCGATAAATCAGAAATCGATTCCGTTTGATTATTGAGATTTTCCGTTACCCATTGTTCGGTACCATTGAATTGAGACGAAAATGGAAGGGGAACGGAAATATTCGTTGACAGAATATTTTTCTGTCCCGATGAAAATACGGTGTTATTATTCGTTGTCTTTACTTGATTTTGCGAAATATACGCGTTTTGAGCGATAAATTTATTATATTCGTCGGCCTTTGTGAAAGGGACCGACGATTCCCCCCCACACTTAGAATTTACTGTTCCGTTGAACATAGGGAATGGGGAATTGTTCACAATATGTAGTATATTAGACATTATTATTAGAGAATATAAAGGGGAACGAAAATGTATAGGGAATATTTTTACGTTCCCTTTAAAAATTTATCAAAATCCAAGAGATATTCAAAAACACAGTCCAGTTAACGATTGCGAGGATTCTTCAGGAGAGTTCCGTAGATAAGGGGATCCAAAAACGAGATGCAGTCAAAGACTGTGGTCGGTTCTGTCGAGACTTGTCGAAAAGTTTAGAGTTATTCACTGCTTAAACGGAGGACTACACTCCGCTAAGACTTTTTAAGGGGTATTAATTATTAGCACTGTTTCGCACGTAATTATTATAGCAAATAATACGAGTCCCAAACAGTATTATTTGAAGAATTGGGTTCAACTATTGTCGATCCCTTTAAGTTTTCACAAAACACTGGTACAAATTTATCGTTCCCGAAGCAATTCACGTACGTTAAGGCAAAATAAAAGGGAAGCTGAATATAACTTTGACGGCGAACGCAGTACTAATCTGAGCGATTGAAGCAAAGCGAAGCGGAGAGAAGAATATAAAACAGTTTCGGACTTACATTCGAAGCACAGAATTGTGGACCCCAAAGGTTTTGCTGAACGTTGCGAAGAATCGATTGGAAGCGAAAATTGAAGAATCCAATGGGATGCGAGTTTTTTAGTTGAGAATCGATGTACAGAATTGTAGACACCAACGGTTTTATGAATTTTGAAACACAAAATTAAAGGAAAGCAAAAACTAAGTGATGAACAGAATTGTTGACACCAATAGTTATACGAAAAAAAAATACGTGAAAATATATCGGAGAACAGAAGCGTTTACTCAAATATATATCACAAACTTAAACAAAGTTTTTAATAATTCGGTCCCAATTGAAACACATCGGTTTGACAAAGGGATCCAAAATTTACACAAGCATTAAGCTTAACAGAGTTTTTGAGTTCGGGCGCCATATGTAACGCATAGGAAACACAAAACACAAGAAAAGTTAAAGGGAACGGAAACTACTGTTTCGTCCCTTTGTTTTTCACACAAAAGTACACAAATTTAAAAGGGAACGGAAACTACTGTTCCCGTCCCAGTGATTTCGAGTTATAATTATGAAGGGAAATAGGGAACTACTGTTCCGTATTCAAACAGTTATTAAAGGAGACGTAGAGTTATCGGTTCCTTTGAATTACTGGTCCCAATGAATTGTCGGTCCCAATGAATTGTCGGTCCCAATGAATTGTTGGTCCCAATGAATTGTCGGTCCCGATAAATTATTTTTGTATTTGCTTTTTAAGTTTAATTTAATTTATTTATTTCACACAAATGAATTAATAAATGTACATGTGTACTTAAATCTATGAAATATAAAAAATAATTTACAAATTTATAAACTAGATTAATAATTCTATTTTGCAAAAAAAATACGTGTTTTGGATTTATATAAAGTTAAATAGTTATAAATCGTAGACCAAATTCCTTTATTGAACAAAATAAAGAAGACATCCTTAGCACTGGTGCCGAACCAAAGGCAGACATGTCCTCCACAATAAACCAAATAATCAGTGTGTGGACAAGGAATCGGTGGACACAGTATTTCAATAGAGGTTCAAATCAATCAATAGTTTTATTGTTAGCAAAAGATGTTCACATATCGAGACACAGAATAAAAGTGAAATTATTTCAATACATTAAACGGGAAATACAATTGTTTAGGTTTAGACTCTGACAACACTAATAGAAATCATTTCATTTGTTTAATAAACATTTTCAAACTTTGTAATATATGCGTATCGAAGGCCTACATATGACACCTTCTTTAAGATTTTTGCTACCAAAATACGTAAAATAAAATAATTGAATTTCATAAATATAATCAGGAATGTCCAAGGTATACAAAAATAAAAACTGAAAAATTGCATATATTTAGGATAAGATATTGTGACATAAAGCAAATAAAATAGAAAAACATATTTATTGTGACCATAGTTGCAATGGTTGTTGTGGTCATAATTTCGGAAATACATATTGCAACGGTTATCCATCTTTACGAAAATTGTGGCGATGATCATCGGGATAATCTGTAATGTGTGACTTTGATGTTCTGGCGGTATACTCGGCATCTCAGGTCGAGCATAGGTATTATCTGCTTCTGAGGCGGACATTTTGAAGGTTACTGGCGATGAGCATATTTGAAATGGTTAAGGAAATCCAGTCGTTCACGCATATCATCTTGTTCTCGGTGATCAGTCGAAAATGTTGATGAGCGTAAAGTCCACAGATTCCTTGAACGGAAACGAATGTTGGCACATCTGAGGCACCACATTTTTTTCTGGTTCTCAAAGCGGAATAGTTTTGTGGGTTGGCTACTGAGGTCAACCAATTTAACGAGCTGTGAAACAACTGAAAAACGATTTAAAAATTGTAATATCTAATTTCATTAGTCATCCGTAATCTGAAGTCAATCCAATAGTAACTCTTCTCTGTTAAATTTCTCACAGCGTTAGCGTATTTCGGTACTTCTAAAACACCAAAAATTAAGCCACTGGTTGATTCAGTCGGTCTGAAGCGGGATTGTCGACTCGGGTATTTTTGGGAATCAGCTGAGGACTCACCCCCGACGACAAAGGACTAGCCTGATGTATCTTACTCAACTACTGAGGTCGAGCAAGGCTTGTCTTAGTGACGGCAACTGAGGCCATCATTGTTGGGATCTGTATCATACTGTTTACTAGTCGTCCATCTTTTCTTAAGGGTTCATTTATTTGATGTGTTATTTAGATACTTCCTGTTTCTTCAGTATTGTAATCGTGTATTTGACATTCAATTCTTTTTATATTAGCCATATTATTCGGTATCCATATTTTAATCTTCAATTGCGTTAAATTCATTTCTGCGTTCATAGCGACATTTTTTTTCTCATAATCTCAAGTTTAGGGTCAATTTCTCATTAGCGTAGGTGTGGGCTGACTTGTTGGGAAGGCCTTCCATCAGGTGTCAGTCGAAATAAAATATCTTTCTTAAGAGCTTTATAATTTGTGTGACGCAATTTTCATAATCATTATCATATTCATTTCAATTGGTTTCTCTTTGTTATGTTTCTCATATTTATCTCTATTTTTATCTTCAATTTGTTTCATTATCTCAATAATTTCAATATATTTTCGCAAGTATGGCTTTGTTTGTTCCTCATTGTACACAAGTATAATCTTTGCTTATTCATAATTCTCGTAATCTGTTTTCGCTTTATTTCTCTTATATATTTCTCTTTGTTTATTCTCTTAAAACTATTCCCGGGTTAGAAAATCATCAGTAAAACAATGGCTACACTGAAACAGGGTAAAATTGGACAGTTTTCGGTTAAAATATAAACGGTATGAGACTTATCGACGGCTGCTGTGCTATAGTATTTGTAGGGAAAATTAGGTCATTAAAGTCAAACCAAAGGCATGCATTCCTTTGATTTACTCGATTGATCTGGCCGTCGCTCAATGTGTTGTGAAATTGACTCAAGATCGCAGCCTAAGTCTGTCGATTTTAGTAAGCAGTCATCAATAGCCTTAATATTAGATGGTGTAACTAAATTAAGAAATGAGATCACATCTCAGGTGATCCCTTAACACCTCTTGTAAAAATTAGTAGTTGTCTTCCTCTTATTCATTGTCTGTGAATCGGGCATCGCATTCGGCAATTGGTTATTGTCCGTAATATGTGTCTTCCTAATCAAAATTATCATCTTGAGCATCAAATTCTTCGTCTTCCATGCGGTATATGCTCTTGGCCTGAACCTGTCCAACAATATTGCAATAGTAACATCTGGGACGTCGGTTATGTGCGCGATAATTATAGTCGCGGTCATGTCGTGAATCATTTGTGTTGAGTCGATCCATTGATTGTGTTAAGGCTAGTAGTCTTTGCTCAGTCTCTTGAGCGGCTTTCATTGATTGCTCCACTAAATTTGCGTATTTCTTGAGCTCTCCATAAGTTGTCGGTTCCATCAGCATTATTTTCTCGACCATTTGCGGTAGCATATTTCGCATAATGTGGTCAAGGGCGTCTGCCTCTACCAATTGTTGATTACTCTTAACAAGGATAAAGCGTTCAAATAATCGCTGTTTTCGAGTTTGAAACTCATGTCTGAGGTGTGCCTCGTAGTCAATCGGAAGGAACAATCCCGTCCAGCGATGGTGAGATATGTTTCGAGTTTTGATCGGCGTTTGCCATCATTCCAATCATTAGCAATTGCGTGATATTCGAAATCGTCCAAAAAAAATTGACGGCTTTGTCTGTACTCCCATCAAAAGTTTTCAATCGTGTGTCGTCTCTCTGAGTGTGTTCTGTCACAATGTGGTAATCTGGGTTATATCTGCTGCGGTTAGAGTGGCTTGAGCCATATTTGCCGTTCTGAGTTCGAATTATGTGTCCAATGGGATGAAGACGCGGGAGGTGAGACCTGAACTGAGAGGTCTGTGTTTGAACTCACTCTTAGAAGAGGAGTCGAAGTTTTGACCACTAACGGAGTACCTGCTGAGGGCACTCTCGTAGGTTGCGATTGAAAGATCTGAGCCATCAACCGAACTCGGTGGTCGTTACGAAGTAAAGCTATTGCGTTTGAGCAATTGTCGCGTCTTTGCTATTTGTCGATACTCGTAATCTGTTTTCACTTTATTTCTCTTATATATTTCTCTTTGTTTATTCTCTTAAAAGTCAGCCCAAGTCAGCCCACATTTACGCTAATGAAAAATTGATCAAGAAATTTTGATTATGAAAATAAACGTCGCTATGAACGCAGAAATGAATTAGACGCAACCGAAGATTAAAATATGGATACCAAATAAAATATATATGGCTCTTACAAAAAGAATTTATTTGAAATTACACGATTAGAATACTGAAGAAACAGGAAGTATATAAATGAGACATCAAACGAATAAACCTTTACAGAAAGATGGTCGACTAGAGAACAGCATAATTTATATCACAGCAATGATGGCCTCAGCTGCCGTCACTAATCAAAGAATGGTTCGACCTCAGTAGTCGACAACATTCCAGTCTTGTCATCGGGGGTGAGTCCTCAGATGATTCCCAAAATACCCGATTCGACAACACCGTCACAGATAAAAACTGATTCTACCAGTAACTTAACTTTTGGTGCCTCAGATGTGCCAACATTCGTTTCCGTTCAAGGAATCTGTGGACTTTATGCTCATCAACATTTTCGACTGATCACCGAGAACGAGATGATATGCGTGAACGACTGGATTTCCTTAACCATTTCAAATAAGCTCATCGCCAGTAATTTTTTGTGTCCGCCTGAGAAGCCGACAAAACCCATGCTCGACCTGAGACGCCGAGTATACCGCCAGAACATCAAAGTCACACATTACAGATTATCCCGATGATTATCGCCACGACTTTCGTAAAGATGGATAACCGTTACAATATATATATTTCCGAAATTATGACCACAACAACCATTGCAACTATGGCCACAATAAATATGTTTTTCTATTTTATTTGCTTTATTTCACAATATTTTATCCAAAATATATACAATTTTTCAGTTTTTTTTATTTTTGTATACCTTGGGTATTTCTTATTATTTTTATGGAATTCAATTATTTTATTTTATGTATTTTTGTAGCAAAAATCTTAAAGAAGGTGTCATATGTAGGCCTTCGATACGTATATATTTCAGATTTTGAAAATGTTTATTAAACAAGTCTAATGAATCCTATTAGTGTTGTCAGAACCTAAACCTAAACAATTGTATTTCCCTTTCAATGTATTGAAATAATTTCACTCGTATTCTGTGTCTCTATATGTGAACATCTATTTGCTAACAATAAAACTATTGATTGATTTGAATACTGTGTCCACCGATTCCTTGTCCACAGCTCCATAGGCGTTATTTTTATTAAATTTCTGTTTTGCGTATTATAAGGGGAGGGCGTTCTAAAATTTAGCAAATTTTGCGTACGAAATAAATGAACAGCTTCCGTTAAACGTAAATCTTTTTCTAATAATTTGGTTATTTTAAAATAAACATTATTAAATGTAAAAAAAATTTCTTTATTTTTTTTATCTATTGTGCTATGTTACAACTATTGTCCATTTAAAAATTTTACATTATAATTAATATAAAAATGTGTACACACATATTACCCAGATATTAATTAATACTTGTTATCAACTATTGTTTTTTAAAATAAGTTTTTATCTAATTAGCTAATAATAAATTTGTACAGTTGAATAATTTTATTATCTTGAATATTTATATAACAAATAAAATAAACGAACTCAGATAAAGCTTACATTATTTAAGTTGAGATTTGCTAATAAGAGATTGACTGTACAATGCAAAGTTTTATTTAATTTAAATTTTAATATTATATTTACGTGTAGTTTTAATTATCCTAGAATATATTCAATAATAATTTAAAAAAAACAATTTTAAATTGTAATAAATGTAAACATCTTGTACAAATAATTTGCAAGTTATTTATTAATTTGTTTGCTTTTTGTTCGTTCATGAATATGAATAATGGTGGTTGTTGTTAAAAATTTTGGTCTTAAAATTAACTTCATGTTTAATTTCTTAATAGCGTGGCTTTTAAATATAGAGCATGCTATTTTCTTAAATTTATCAGCAATAGCCATCATTGAAATACCAAGCCACATTCCAATAAGTCCACCAAAATGTTCTAGATAAATTAACAATTTTAATGAATCATTATATTTTTCAATTAATGTTGCATCCATTGAATAATATTTAAATAAGCAATCTTGTTTACATTCTTGATAACAAGCTGATTTTATATTTGAAATTACAGAGCTATCTCGAATATAATTATTATCAACAAGTACGTTTTTAATTTTTCTAGATACTTCTGTTCGAAAAAGATAACCTGAAGGTATAAAACCAGTAGTGTTACCAAATTCATTCATTTTATTTTGATAGCACCAAGTTAAACAATATGATCTCATATTTATATGGGTTAATGTGTTTTCAATATTATATTCAAAGCAATTTGTGTCATATTTTTTATCTAATAGCACCGTGTTTATTTGAGAATATTTTACAATGTATAAATTATTTAAAATTAGATGGGTAAAATATTCATCAACAAATTCAGGAAATGAATTTGGTGAATGAATTGAAAAAAATGCTTAGCATACGGTATTAATGTAATATCATAGCTGATTTCAAAGTACATTGCATTATGGAAAGTTTTTAAATTTCTCCATGTTGGGTATAGCGAACTGAAGAAGGTGAAACATTTTCCTGCTGCTAAATTATTATCTAACAGTGTTATTACATTTGATTCAACAAGGTTACTAATAGCACACTCCTCATACTTTGTTTTATTTAAAGTTCCATAAAAATTAACTGTCATTAATGGAATTCCCTTGTTAAAAAAGTCAAGGGTATATTTATCAAAAGCTTCACTTAAGTTAAGATTACCTTGACGAATCATACTAAAAATGTCACTTTGTGCTTGATTATAAATATCTGCCAATTTCTTTTGCAAATCGATTGATTGTTCTACATTCTGTGAATTATTCTTCAAAACATCTTTGTATTTTACATATAAATCTTGGAAATGTTTATTGATTTTTGATAACTTAGGTAATGAAAAGAGATACTGGTAACAAATTGTAATTGATGGTAGCGAATCATTATCTATCTTGCCAATTTTTATATTTACAATAGTTTTACCTTGCCAATAATCAATTAGTAGTATTGTTGTATGATAAATGAGACCAAGAGTACAACAAAGAGTTGTAAACAATTTCACAACATTATCTAAATTCATTTTTACAAAAATTTAAATAGTTCTTAAAAATAAATTTAATTATTTACATGGTGAATTAACATAAAAGCCAAATAATAATTTTGTTTATCTCTAGGAAGAAATTAATAAAAATATTTTAATAAGTACTATTTATAATACAAATACTAAAGCAATTAAAATTATTGATTATTTATGTTAGGTCATTTCAAAACAATTTGCAACTTCATTTGTTAACTATAAGAAAATTATTTTCATAACAATATTCTCGTTAAAAACAACTTTGCACGATTAATATAAGTCAAAACAAAATAATTATTCATAATAATTTTTGTCATTAAAAAATCAATTAATTCAAAATAATTAGCTTATAATAACCAAAACCATTTTGAAAATGTGTGATAGATATTTTTAAACTAATATCAATATAACAATTTTGATATAAAATTAAAATATCAAATTAAAAATAACAACAAAATAATTAAGTAAACTTAGTTACATTTTCTTGATAACATTCTACATTCAACTATAATTGTTTGATCTTGGTTATTTTTATTGTAATTATTTTATTTTTGTGTTGTGTCATAATACACTTTTGTATAATAAAAGATTTAAGAATTACAAGTTTACATTTATAAACAAATTCAACCAAACTTACTTAAATTTTTAGAGTGTTTAACCTTACAAATGATTTTAAAATTACTTATGATAAAAATTGTAGCTGAACTTTTAAAATTACAATATGTAATATTTTAAATTTTAAATTCTAGGTAATTTTATACAAGATACTAAAAAAATACCAAGCCAGTTTAAAGTTTTAAATTGCTAGCAGGAATGGCCAATAATTTATAAATTAATAATACACTACACTATATACAACAAAATTAATTTTAAATGAATTTAAATATTTATTATTATAAATATAAATTTTAATAAATTAATTGTGTTTGCTCTAATTATTTCATTGAATAATCTTGCTGCTTTAAATATTATAGATTAGAATTACAGTATTTCCCAGCTTAAGCCAATCCCGCAATAAGTCAGGCATTTGTAGAGCACCGACCGATTCAATAAGCTTAAATATGTCTATCATTAGGTAAAATCTTGCAATAGGCCAACGATTTATCTAGCACCAACTGTTGGCTTAATGCGGGGACAAACTGTATATGATTTTTTACAGAAAATTTTAAATAATTCATATTAAATTAAAAATCAATATTTTCACTTGTTTCTTTCTTATGTTATGAAAGATAAAATTAGGATCAATTAAATTACCAAGACAACCTATATTTAAATAAAAGTTCTAGATTACTAAAAAATATACAACCACCCCATTT
>JAQIWF010000779.1:0-15635 GCA_034694965.1 Ceratozetes gracilis
AACACCTCATTAAAGCCGTCCAAAAACGCTTTTGTTTGGTCCTCTTGTCCTAAGAATTCATATAAAATGCATTAAAAATATGTAAATAAGACATCACTGATGAGTCCAAACCTCGACTGAACCGCCAGTCCGTCATAAGTCTTAAGTACTCGTCTTTGTTGGCGTCGTCCACCCGTTTGTCCCCTCCATTAGGCACTAATTCATGCGATTGTATTTGTCCTAAGATTTCAAAGTCCACCGAAAAGTAGAGTTCGAGTCCACACTCTTCGATGGAATTCTCCCTAAAAGACATCAATTGATAAGAATTACCACAAATCCAAACCAAACAATCAATTCCTCACTTAATCCAAAGGAGAGAATTATAAAATTCGGGATCAATTGATTCGATGTCTTTCATGACCAGCTTTTTGCCTAACATTCTCTTATAGAAGGGTAGTGTAAACCCAGAATAAATGAACTTTCCGTGAAATAAAGCCTATAATTAATTACAAAACACAGACATTAGACTCAATTTCAAGACTAATGGATGTAAAGCACGGAATCTCTGAACAAATCTCAATAAAAATGACTAAAATTACGAAATATTCTCAAAAACCGAAAAACACTATAATTTCCAAAAAGTTTTTATCGATTTATTGATTGAGAAGTGAATCAGAGATTCAGTGCTTATATACCGCTCCAAAAATCAATACAAACCATTGCAATGAAGCGTCCAATAAACCTGAAGTAAAGCAAATGATCAGGGTTAACACTCGAGGCCGGGTTTATTTGCAGGGAGTAGTTGTTTTTGCCCGCGTACTCAAACAGACAATACATGGGATTCAAGACCTGAGTTGAGACCAAAAATCAATGAAAACTCTCTTAGGATTGACTCAAAAGAGGACTCACTTCATGGGATAGTAGGAAAAACCACTCGCGAGCAATGCCTCCGTAGTCGAGGCCTTCCTCTCCTCTGAATGTTATGAATAGTCTGCGCCTGAGTTCATGTGGCGGTACTCTCATAATAGCATGGAATGAGTCTTCAAAGATGTTAGCCCGGGCCACCTGGATCTTTATATGACTGGGGAGGGCGTTATAGTGACACAGGTATCGGAATTGCGTTAACTTCCATCGGAACGACCGCTCATAAGCTGCGGGAACGCCATACTGGCCTTTACCAGCCTTTGGGCCGCGCGGGTCATTGAATGTCGTCGTCTTTGTGTTGTGGTCTACGAAATAAGGCGTTCCCTCCGATGTGTACTTCATTTCCCAGCCCTGAGGCAGTGGTATCTCTGCGTTCAGGTTTGGAGTCTCCTTTCCCTGAGTGCGGGGGTCTTCCCATTGAGTGGTCTATAAGTAAACAACAGATCATTGAAACGATTTTAATGGAAATCAAAACAAACACAAAGAAAGTGAATGAAAGCGAAAACAAATACTAATTAAACATTAGATTCAAAGCAAACACTATTTGAAGATAATATGCAAACAAATAAATAAACAAAACCATTGACCCAAAGGACAGACATCTCAAGACTTACTTTATTCTTATGATTAACAAAATAAACTCTTCCGCTCGGATCGACTCTTCGTTCCCATCCATCAGGAAGTGGTTCGAGTGAGGCGTCCTCTTCAGTGGTAGTCGTGGTATTTGTAGTGCCATTAGTAGTGGCGGACCCGTTCTGATTGGAGTGGTCGTAGAGAAACCGTTGACCGCACTGTTGCATAATCGAGCCCTGTTGGGACTGCCAGTGCTGGAAATTGCGTACGTGTTCGGGGGTCGGCCTCTGCCAAGTGGTCGTCCTATTTATCATAGCATTCATTACAGACTAATCCATAAAATAGTAACAAATTGAGTCATACCTCGTGTTATGGTCGACATAGTAAACCCGTCCCCTATTGTCGCGTCTCATTTCCCAACCGGGCGGTAATGGTTGCGGTCTCTCCCATGTCGTGGACCGGGAGTTATGGTCGACGTAATATTTTCTTCCGAACGAATCGAATCTGATTTCCCAACCCGTGGGAAGGGGTTCCTCTTCTGCTGACTGTTGCACAGGTGGTGGTTGAGCTGCGGCCGGAGGCGGCGCTATCGGTGGCGGAGCAATCGGTGCCGGCGGCGGTGGTGGCGTTGCTTGCACTGGAGGAGGTGGTGGTGGTGGGGCCACACGCGTAGGACTGGGTCGGGGCACAACATTATCAATTGACTCGACCCTCTGCTGAGCAGTGGGGCCGACAGCAGTAGTGCTTTGGTTAGCGGTCACACCTCTAGCGGCCAGTGGATCGTTGAGCGACCAACGGGGCAGTGAACTGATGATTGATGTCATCCCATTGGACACACCATTAGGGACCGGATTCTGTGGCGCACTGTCCCCAGAAGTGGCCGTCTCTTGAGCTGCACTATTGGCCGTTGCATCCGATGAGTCGTTCATTCGAGGCAATAGTGGTGTTGTCGACGACGAGGGACTGTTTGTGTCACTATTCAGAGGTCTGACACTCATTTGTCGCGACTCTTTCGGCGGATAGTTATTCAAATCAACTCTCAATCCGTCTAACATTGTATACAAATAACAGGGACTTCGGCTCGACTTCGGCGGCCCATTACTCGTCGGTGTCTGGAGTAGGAGTGGAGAGGCGTGTCGTTCCAACACTCCTCCATTCTTCTTGAGTACGTCGTAGAGGTCTATAGAGGCCTCGCCTATCAGTGCGTCTCTTTTGATGGAGTTGTGGTTAAAAACTCTCAAATGTATGTAACTATAAGGAGAGACAAACCTAACGGATGTGCGGAACAAATGATTAATCACTTCATTTGTAGACTAAATCAGGGATTCATTGAATATTTAGTGGTTAAGTCTGTGTCGGATGGCCTCAAACGCCAAGAGTCACAAAATTAAAGAATTGTTTTTCAAGAATACATTCATTTGATATGAATTTATCGCTAATTATCGTCACATTTGGTAAGACTTATAAAAATCGATATAATGTTTGACTCAATTCATTAATAATTCAATTCATTCAATGTTTGTGTCATTTAGAGGACAGACATTGAAATCTAATGAATTGAAAATCCATTAGACTATTGACAATAATGTGCTGTTTTATGGCTAAAATGACTGAATTTCTTTTTATCTACCCTTCCCTTCAACGCAGTCATCATTTGAAAGGATAGACAGAAAGAGTTCTCAAACTCTGTTTTGTCTCTAATCTTATCTTAGAAAAGATGTCAAACATATGATACTCACAGAGGAAAGACTTCATCCCATTTGGGATTATATGTGGACTTATTGTACTCAGTCTTATTGGGGGGCCCCCCGTCCACCACTATCTCGACATAGGGGTCCGGCTTGAAGAAGGCGGTCGTTCCCGACAACTTGGCTGACGATACTGTACACCAAATGATAAGGTTAAGACATTAGCGGTTCAATTGAGTGACAATTCAGTCATTTAATACCCGTTAGACTCAAATCACACAAGTGTTCAGACATTTGACAATTTGATCACTACTTCTTCAGTTGTCTTCTTCGGTAATCAATGGACAAAACAGTGGTCACAAACACGAAGAATAGGTTTAAATAAACAGATAATTGAATGAAACGTAAAAATCAATTTCAATGATAAGCAAAAAAACTAAATAATAGATAATGTCTTCAGTTTTATGGCTGTCAACAGAAACTTGTCTTCAGATCAATCTCTCGGCTGTTAATCACCCGAAATATGCCTATAATTAGAAGACAAAATCCATTAGATTGTGGGCAAAAAATCAATGACTAGATTAAAATGATATCAAATATGGGAATCATATGATTGCTATCATAACAGACATTAAAACAAACGATAAAATCAATAAAAACTCAATTCATTCAAACACTCGAAACAAATTGTCTTACATTTCAATTGCGATAATTTATTACAACTATTATTAACTAATTATTAACCAAAAGATAACTAATAATAATAATAATAATATAATGAACTAGGATTTCAATTAATTAATTAACTGATAACAAGATCGTTTTGTAGGCGTATTTGTCACTCATTATTATTTACGTTATATTTATTATTAAAATTCAATTCAATATTCAGTAATAAATAGTTTCCTCTTTTAATGGTTTATTAAAAAACGATTTCATTATTTTCAGTGATATTTGGCTTTCATTGCATTACATTTAGATAAACAAAAACACAAAATGACTTTACTCATTGACATAACACTCACTGCACCTACGTCAATTTGGCCACAACCACCAAGGTACTCTTAGTCATAAACCAGCACAATGTTATTATATTATTATTAACTAATTTTAGTTAATTACTGTTATTAATGGTTATTATGATTACAGTTATTCAACTGTAATATCAATGAAGACATGTTTCCTAATGAGAGACATCATATACATAGAAATACAGTCAAATCTCGTTATAATCAACGGTTTAATTGTCTATTAATTTATTTTATTTATACGATTCACTCAATGGTATTAAATTATGTGTTCAGTTGCTAGTGGTTTGATCAATATGAGCATGATAAATTACGTCACAATAGTGTGCAGTCTCACTGGGACTGGTAATAACCCTGTTATCTATATAACTGGGAAATAGGGCAAAAATAATCAGGAAGGCTCAAATTAGTGCTAGACGTAGTTTATGGTAAGACCCATAAGGACGTCATCAAATGGTATTTTTGTATTGACTGCCATTTTATTTATATTTTCTTAGAAAATCTGTCAGATCAAACTGTTTGTCCACAATAGTGTCTAGGTGTGAATTAGTGACCAAGATTAAACTGATTACTCTCGGTGATAGTCACGCTCTTGTCTGTGGAACCACACCCAGGAAGGGGTGATTTTCTTAGTGATTGTCTCAATTGATCCAGGGGAGCGTCATGCAAATTGGTGACTTTAGTGAAGAGGATCTGGCATAAATCTCGTGTTCAATTGAGCAAGGACAAGTAGAACTGGTCATTCTATTTGTTGGCAGTTTGTGTCCAAAATGATGGACTCATCTTCGATGGACTTGAATGGTGTCAATAGGAAGCCCAGGACTGACATCACGGGTAGTGGCGGTCAGTCACCTGAACAGAACTCGACGCCCGGCGGCGGCGGCGGACAGTCGACTGTCGGCGGCCAACAGTCAGTCAACAACTCCGGTCAACAGTCAATGAATTCTGGGGGACAGCAGATGGCCGGCCACCAGACGCCAGGCAGTCAGTCGGTGGGCGGTCAGCCCACGTACTCCATCCCCGGTATTGTCCACTACTTGCAGTACGAGTGGCAGCGGTTCGAAATGCAAAGACAACAGTGGGAGGTATGTCCTATTCTGAGCGATTAAACCTGTGCTCAACCAAAACAATGCATTCTTTGAGTAAATATCATGTTTTTATGCACTGCTCCTCATTGACAGGTGGAAAGGGCTGAACTCCAGGCGCGCATAGCTCTACTCCAAGGGGAGAGGAAAGGACAGGAGAACCTGAAGAATGATTTGGTGCGGAGGATAAAGATGTTGGAGTACTGTCTCCGACAGGAAAGGGCTAAATATCACAAATTGAAGTTCGGATGCGATCCGCCAAATATGGGCGCACCTAATGATGAGCTCAAAGAACTCAACTCCGATTTGGAGGAGTCATTGATGAGCGACTCTGGCTCTCAGACAGCTGTCAATTGGAAACAGGTATGGCTTTCCATATATTCTGGCCTTTAATGCAATTATTCTTCAGTTTTACGCCTCTTTTCCACAAAAATATTAATCCTATTCTCCATTCGTTTCGCTATTATTTTTGGTTTTGCTTTTATTTTCTGATGAGTTCTGTTATGAAAAGCTATTCTGTGCTTCTCGTGACTCAAAGTCACGACCGGTTTATCGCATGTCTTGAGACGACTCAGAACTGGACTCTAATTTGCATTTAATTTGTTTCCTATTTTATACCAAAAATGATTTAATCGTTTTTTAATCACTTCTTAATCTCTTAACTCCTGTTCTGAAGGGAAGACAACTTTTGCGACAATATCTTCAGGAAATCGGTTATACGGACACAATAATCGACGTCCGCTCCAATCGTGTCCGCAGTCTATTAGGTCTGACGACGAACGCCAGTCTAGAAGAGTCGCAGACGGGGTCTACCGATCCTTTAGACGGCTCCAAACGAAAGCTCAATGACTCAGACGTTCAGAAGTTTAAGTTCGCTCAGAGGACAGAAGAGGCCGACTCCTGGAAGCCCGCACAGACCATGGTCTCAGACACCGAGGCCTCGGTTTTGGCCACTTTCGAGTTCCTTAACGAGCAGAGGGAGGCCCGCAATACCGAAGACCCCGACGAGGATGAGGACGAAGAGGAAGGTGTCGACGATATTGACACGACTAGGAATGCCGGCCCCTATTCTATCGACTCGGAAACGGAAGAAGTTTTAGCAGAATTCGACTTTTTATCCACACATCCCAGCAGTGAACAGAAAGACAACAGTCCATGGGGTCGACCCGGTATGGAACAGACTGGTGATTGTGCGGAACAGTTAACTCATTCTGTTCTTTAGGCTCAGCTAAAGATGTGGTCGACATCGGAGAGTTGGCTGCGCTTACGGTGGCCAACGAGTCGCTCGACCTGAACGGCTCGGCGGCCAACTCCTCAATGAATACCGAATTCCGGAAGACATGGAATCCTAAATACATTCTCAAGTAATTCATTACTCATTTTGTTTTTATTACAATTCATTTCATCTTTTTATTCATCTTTTTTGCTGAATAATTGTCTTTAAACTCAATCTTTTGATGACATCTTATGATTGATCGATGAAATCGTTTATTAATTTTTTGTTTTTCATAACAAAATAGTTATGAAATGATTTGTTATTCAAATCGGAAGTAATTCGTTGTAATTATAATGAGTTTTATCTCTCTTTTAGATCGCATTTCGATTGCGTCCGATGTCTTAGATTTCATGCAACGGAACCGCTTCTGATCACCGCTTCTGAAGACGAAACTCTCAAACTATGGAATCTTAACAAAACCCAACAGTCAAACAAAGGTATGGGCGGAAGGCCTACGCAATTGAGTGCAGTTTTAATCGATTTTCACCCCAAAGGGAAACAACAACAGCCGACGGGACCGACTGGTGGCACGACTTTTGATTTAGAACCTGTCTATACATATAGGGGTCATACGTCGCGAGTGCTGTCACTGGCGGTCAACAACAACACCATCTATTCGGGGGCACAAAACGGACAGTTAATGATTTGGTCGATTCCGGCCAACATCGCGAACATCGATCCGTACGACGCATATGACGCCGGCCTCCAGTTGTGTCAAATCAATGCTCATACGAACGCCATTTGGTCGCTGGTGGCCATCCCTACGGCGGCCTCAGCCACCACTCCATTACTGTGTTCGGCAGCTGCGGATCAGACCATTAAGATTTGGGACACATCTCGTGTTCAATGCGTTAAAACCATTACATTAGAAGGTATTCATTAAAATGTTTAATAGCTTTTGATTTGAGAACAGAATAATTGCCTCAAATTAGGACCTATTTTGAGATCTCTTATCGTTTAATCGCTTTTATTGAATGATTAATGCAAAACACGTGCCGTTCCCTCCTTTCCGCACTTTAGGTACAACACGTCCGACCAGTTTAGCAGCGGTTGCACCGCATAATAATAATAGCGAAGGCAGTAGTTCCCCATCACTACTGGCCGCCGCTTTCACCGATGGCTCAATTAGTGTCTATGATTTAGAAGCCACCTCCCAGTCCAAGCCTGTGCTCACCTTTGAAGGCGGCTCTCCAGGAAGGGTCAATGCTATTGCTGTGCACCCGACTATGCCTGTGGTGGTCAGTGCTCATGAGGACAGACAAATCAAGTTATGGGATCTTAATAGCGGTCAGTCATTAACAGTCCTTTTTCTGTACTTTGAGTTAATGGTTATTTTGTGCTTTTATTCTGTGCTACAAAACAGGTAAATGTCTTCACGCAATGGTCGCACATCTCGATGAGGTTACATGTCTTGCCTGTGATCCCAATGGACTCTATTTATTGAGTGGAAGTAAGTCCCGAACCAATCATTTCATGTCATGCTTTCCGAGCCTTTCCTGAATAGCCTTTCCTTTAATTCATTTCTCATTACATTTGCGTTTAAATTGAATTTTCTTTTGATTTTTTTGTCAACTTTTTTATGTTTCAAATCTATTGTGAGAATAGTTTTACTCTTTTTTTCGATTTATAACTGTTTTTGGTTTTAGTTTTTGTTTAACTGTTTTGAAGATTATATGAATTATTGACGAAAAGCTGTTTTTTGGGTCCACTGCTTCGCTCAGGGCTTTGATTTGATTCACAAATTATGGTTTAATAATAGCTTTTCATATGAAAGGCCAGAATATGTGATGAGCCGTGAGCTGAACGGAAAGCCAGTGTTTAGGTTCTTGTTATTTATGGCTTTATTATTCCGTTTTTGTGGCTTTCATTCAAATTATCTCTCATTTATTCAATGGTTTTGTATTTTTGAGTCTAATTTTCGTAACTTATTATCAAATTTTATAACTTTTCACTCATTTGTTTGCAATTGTTTTTATAATTTGTTTAATTTTATGACACATTTGTATATAATTTCTAATTCAATGAACGTTTGGGTTATGGGATGAGATGAGTATTGCATTTTAATGGGTAATTTAGCCAATTTCCAAGTGGTTTTACTGGAATTGTAATTGTTCTAAATAGGTGAAAGGTATAATTCGTGATAATAGAGTACTATTTGTGAGATATTATCCACTTCTCATGATTTGTCCTAAAAATATATTTTCATTAAGTTTTGTGTAGATTTTGTTGAGTTTTACCAGATTTTTGCTGAAATTGATTCATTTTTTGGGAAATTTAAGATATATTACCCATTTAAGTTCCATTATTTCTAACTTCCAGGGGCATTATAAGTGTTATTGATAGGTATTATTGGAACTAATCTTTTGAAGTATTAATTTGATATACAAACTCAATATTTATAGCATTTTATCAGAGAATGAGTTGATTATAATCGGAGACATTTTGATTGATGTCATGATTTGTAAAAAAGACTTAACATTAATAACATTCAAAACATTTATATCAAGCAATTCATTGCTGAGCTTTGAATCGATAGATCATAATCTCATTACTGCCTAAAGATTGAAACCAGGGATAGCACAGGGGGATCAGCTTTAAATCCCCCTGTAGCCATAAATTTGGGCAAATTTATTAGGTTTTTGGCTAAAAATCTTGGGGGTTTTCCCCAAAATTAGAGTAATCCCCCAAAAATGATGTTTTTCTCCTAAAAATTAGGCTTTTTTCGAAAATTTTTGAACATTTTTAGTGTTTTTTCCCTAAAATCTCAAAAAATGATGAGTTAATACAAAACCGATGAGTTCCCCCCTGATCCCCCCTAGTTTTTAAGCTAAAATTTTCCTAAAAATCACCCTCTGTCCCCCCTGAAACCACCAACCTTGGCTATCCCTGACTGAAACCATAGAAATTAATGACTAAATGACTTAAATAATCTAATAATGATGTCTGTCCTCAGGTCATGACTGCAGTGTCCGACTGTGGAACTTCGACAGCAGGACCTGTGTCCAGGAGATAACGTCGCACAGGAAGAAGTTCGACGAAGCGATCTTTGACGTGACATTTCATCCGAGTAAGCCTTACTTCGCGAGCGGCGGTGCGGACGCGTTGGCCAAAGTGTTTGTTTGATGTTTGTCTACCTGTCCTCAGCCGTTCCCCCTCCCAATCATCACTGTTTTAGGCTCTGTCTTCTTTTGACTCTTAACTTGCAATTCGTTTTTCACATCCATTTCTCACATCTTTTCAAAAAACTCTTTTCGTATTTAAGTATCAAAACAATAATCAATTGATTTTTGAATTCAATGAAAAGTTTTATTCTTTTCCCGAAATCATTGATAAAAACAACAAATCTATTATTTATAGCAAAAAAGGAAACATTTGTTTAATTCGCGAGAAAACACTTAAAAGACATTAGTTTTTGATTCTTTCAACTTTTTGATAGGATTTGAGAGAAGAGTTTCGAGAACTCGACTTTTGATGAGATTTTTTTGAATCAGTTATTTATTTGTATAACAATTTTCTGCTCGAATCGATTGATTGATGAATAGTTTGATTTGTTTTATAAGAAATAATTTAAATTTAGATAACATTTAGGGATAAATGCGATACAAATGACATTAAAGACAAACATTTTTTTATTTATATAGAAATTCAATGAATTCTTTCGTTTTTCTTATTTAATGTAAGATTTTTCGTCTTTTTTTATATCTATTTTACTATTAAATACACAAATCTTTTCGTTCGTCTCTTCTATTGATTTGTATTTCTTTAGGATTTAATTAATTAATTAATTAATTGTTTTAATTCGTCGACACTTCCGCTGAGATTATTGTATACTCCGTTCCTCTCTATTCGGTTGTATTTGAGTTTTTTGTCTTAATTTTTATATATTTTTTGAGAATTTGATGCAACCGTTTTGGAGATTCAAAGGTATTAACAAAAAGCACTAAAACTTGAATAAAGTCTTAATTTAATTGATTTTTTAATACATTTTGTTTGAACTCAAACTAGTCTCTGAAATCAGTGATAATCTTCTGTTCCCTTCCCGTTCCCAATCCCGTCGGATCTATTAAAAATTATTAAGGTCACTTAAGTTATTTTATACAATTTTACCATGTTTGTAATTAAATGGGATGACCAAGGGAAAGTTTAGCCAAAATATCCATCCTATGATTTAAAAACATGTCCATGCATAAGGATCTAGGTCTGGTGACCAGACTGGTCTTCAAATCATAGAGGTAATTTTGCATAGAAACTCCTCCTCTTTAGAATTCAGACCATGACCAATATTTAAACTAGCATGCAATTCATAAGAAAATTCTCCTTTTTAATATCATCTGGGTCTATTTTTAATATCCTGGGAGTATTTCTGAATGAACCCCTTCCATTGGCCATCTCTTTTTAAAGGGAATTCCAATATAAAAAGAGCATCTTCCATAAATTATCATCTAGTTAAAAATTTTTAAAATTCCCGGAGAGAGAAGTGACTCCCATTTCGGAGACTAATTCTTACGATTGGATGCAAACTATTTGTTAGAATTGAAAGCATTTTTAAATTTCACTTTTTTTAAGTCAACAAATGTTTGAAGTTTTAAATAAATGTTTGTTAAGAAAACACCGGTTTTTGAGTGCTTTTCCAAAATGCCATTCATTTTATTAAATGATTGGCTTTTAACCCATTTTTGCACAAATGAATCGTTTGTTTAATTAATAATTATTATTCAAATGCATTGCAATGTTTGTAATCATAAATCTTATCACAAATTGGTTTAATTGATAAGTTTGGAGAAAAACTCTTCCTTTTCATAAGTCAGGGATGCGCAAGGTCGGCCAATCGTAGGGGAATTTGACCAAAATACCCTACCCCTAGAATTTGAATACCTCGACAGATTTAGAGCTTAGGGGCTGTTCATCTATTACGTACGCAGCCTGTGAGGGGAAGGGGTCCAGCCAAAGCGTACGAAGTGTATGACTCCATAGGCTTTACTATTACTAAAATCTATGTCTTACGAATTAAAGGGGAGGGGGGTCTAGAAATTCTCAAATTTTGCGTACGTAATAAATGAATACCCACTTATCCAAAGACTTAATGTTAAAGGTTTAAAATCCTGGGGGTATTTTGGATAAACCCTCCCCCTTGCGCATCCCTGCCGTAGATTTATGTCTAAGTGGTAAACAAAGAACTTCTTCTTCCGATTCATTAGTTCTTAAAAACTACTTTTCTCTCAGTTTTCACACATTTTTGGTCTTATTTTGAATTACAAAACAAATGTCAATAGATTTTTGACTACTTTTTCGCTCTTTTATGCAATTTTTCATTTCATTGTTTTTTCTAAACTTTTGATTGGATTCTCATTTCCTTACAATTCATTTATTGTATAATTCAGTCATAATTTTTGGCCTAAAAATAGTTTGGATTTAATCTGAATTAAAATCAAAACATAATTTGAAATTAAAACTCAAATACTTGTAATCAGAATAACCTTTTTATCTAGAAATCAATTGATTATAATCGGAGACATTTTGATTAATTGCATGCATTGATGGAAAATAATGTAATATTTATATCAAATTCTCATTCGTGAGCATTGAATCAGTAAATCATAATTTGATTATTGATTGCAAGGACTGACTGATCGCTGAGTTAATCACTTTATCGGAGAATACGCTCAAAACCAGGGATGAGAAAGGTCTTGGGCTCCGGTGGAGTAGGGGGGGGTTCCAACTTAAGGAAAATTTAATCAAAATCTAGGGGGTGCAGTCATGATTGCCAATCCAATATGGCGGCCGGAAAAGACGCCATTTTGTCTAAATGCAGGTAAAATAGCCTTTTTTACTTTAATCGAGTAAAATTTAATAAATAAGCAAAAAATGGCGGATAAAATGACAGATTTTTAGGAAAAATGACCAAATTTTGAGGGCTCCCCTAAAACTCGACTGTTTTAGACAACTTTTTTTCCAAATTTTGACCAAAAACAGGGGTTAAAAGCCTGACCCACCCTTCCCCCCTTCCGCATCCTTGGTTTAAAACTAAACTTCTATTAAAAACATTTGTTTTGTTTTTGGTTTTCATTTCAAAGGCTATGAATTCGTTTCGATATATAAATAACTTTTACCTGAATTTCGAGTTTGTATTTCGACATTAAATTCGTTATGAAATTCAGTGAAACTTTGTTTAAAGGAAAATATAAACCGTTTTTCAAATGATTTTTAATTAAATTAAAAAAATTATTTGAAAACTCTTTTCAATTCATTAGTTTTCTGTCGAAATAATTGGGAATTTTTATTGTATTTTCTCATAACGTTTTTCGGGGAAAAAAATTCACACATTTTCTCACTTTTAGTTCATTTGCTTTCAAATCGATTAATATTTTATTCATTTTTTAAATACTTTTAAATACAAATATGGAATGAGTTTATGTGCTGTACTTCTAACTGGTTTCTGCCCTCCCTTTCCCCTAAAAAAGCACTACTTTTCCTTTTTGAACAGCTTTTTAAGCCTTTTCCTCAATTTCTTCGATTTACTTCTTGCAAGTCTTAAGTGAACGATAACTAAGACATGAAGACATATACGACTGATATAAAGGGCGACAAACAGTACTAATCCTATGGAGAGCCCACTCGAAGGCAAGTATACAAAGAGATCTCTTAAGAGGATTCCGAAGTCAGATATTATCAGCAAATCATATAGTCTTATATCGAGGGTTATGTCGCCAATATTGGGTCGACCACAGTATGAGTAGTGCAGATCGAAGACCACTTCCCAAAGCATTATCAGTAGTGCTGACGATATGAGGAATTCCATCCAATTTGCATAAAACACAGTCTGAGAGTAAGCCATAAATATCTGACACAATATGAGGAACATTATGGTTAGTGTGAGGCCTATGACGGCGGCACAGAATTTGTAGGCATTCCTGACAACTTGGATAAGTCCACCTTCGAGTAGGTCTTCCTCTATCCTAATCTGTTCGGAGACGGCGTCAATGTATGCATCCTCTGATTTTTGGGACTTATCTTTGGAAACACTGGGAATTTTGTCCAGCATTTGGGCATTTTTGGTGCTGACGGCGAACATTAGGTTAATGTATTGGTTGTCGTTTTCGTGCCAATACTCATACAAATCAGTGATACCTTTCACCGAAGAAGGACTGCATTTGATAATTGGCCGGAATGTGAATAAAATGAAATTCTTGGTCTTTTTCATTGCAGTGCTAAAGAGGTGGTTAAGTAATTGGTTCTCCACTTTATCCATGTCTTTCAATTTGAACAAAAATAGTCCAAAAATATAATGAAAAGCTTTTTTTAAATTTGAATTTTAATTGCTTTGAAATTGACTTCAATTCTGTTAAACGAAAAAACAATTTGAAAAAACATTTATTAAATTAGTTTTTCATGACTTGAGAACGAGAATAACAATTGTTTTGTCGGTGAATAATAATAAAAAATGAGACCGCTCATAAAGTATGCATCCAGTTTGTGACTAATTCTGTGACCCCCTCCCCCATAATACTCAGAACATAGATTTTATTAATACTATCCCCACACTTGCAAAGCTATAGCACTTTTGTAGACTAGCAGTCCATACATTTAGGATAGGACTTAACCAAACCTGTCCTTGCTCGGTCTATCATGTTGGGTTAAGCGATATCAAAAATTATGTACTGCTAGACAGCACGAGTGACGTCAGAAAGTGCTATGGGTTTCCAAGTGTAACTATCCCCTATGGAGCTATGCTCTCGTACGTTTTTGACTTACCTACTCCCCCGCTCCGATAATGGACGTACTTTGTGAACAATCCAAAACTCAATTCAATTGAATGAAACATTTAATGTTGTTTATAAGGCAATGATTGTTGAGAATATCTAAATGATTAAGATCTCTGTCAATATCCAGCACACAATTGAATTGAGCTTTTTTTATGGGCACAAAAAGAGTGAATTTAAAAATAGAAATCCTGTAAATCTGTAGGCAATTGGAGGTCTCAATTTAAAGTGTTGTGCCCAAGGGGGAGCTGGGTAGATATTGATCATGTGCCTTTTAAAATAATTAATGCTTTTATCGCATATTAGCAAGGTATCTATTAGGGATGGGTTGGGAAAATTGGTAGTTTTGGTTAAAATTATTATTATTAGTAATTTTCTAATAAGTTCCTAAGAATATTCCTGCAATTTTATCAGCACAAATTGATCTTGATCAATTAATTAGCATATCTCATAATATACCTTGCTAATACCTATCAATTACTCGATTTTATGGCAATTGGAAATGGAGTTTGATTTTATTTATCCGATTTAATGGCAAATATTTGATTGAAAATATATATTTCGGACATTTTTTCGATGAATAAAATCTATAATTTATTCGCATTTAAACCTGAATTCCGTCTCATTTTTTCCGTAATTATTATTATCTTTATTTACAATCACTTATCCATTATTTACAGTCAAAAACGATTTTCTTCATTAAAAAACTTCTTTCTATTTAAAAATCATAAGACTTTAGGTTTGAATTCAACTCAAAACTCGTTTTCATAATCTTGTATTCAATATGTAGTTTACAAGAGTATAATAATCACCTCTTCTCTCATGGAATTTAAATGATCAATGCATTAATCAATTCAATTATATTCTGGTAAGAAAAGTGAAAGATAACCGGAAAAACATCAAATCAATGATGAATTTAATTATTAAAATACTTTTACTAAAAATAATTTTCAATTTACAATAAAAATTGTTTTGAAAATATTTGTTAATATTTTCAAACAAATAAATCAAAACTTCAATCATTTCTATAATCTTTGGAATAAGCTATCGATTAATTTGCATAATTTGAGATAAGGACAATCATTTGAAAAAAATGAGCAATCAACAAAACTAATGGCTTAATTTTGCCCAAAATATATACAGGAAAGGGCTATGATTACTTGAAATCAGGAATGGCCAAGGGGGTCGCCCCAGGGTTAACCATTCAACTCGAACTTTAGGGAGGTTTAAATACCTTCCCCTGGAGTTTGAAAACTTTATGCTTGTCTATAGACATAATGTTAAGGTTTATCAAAATCTTATGGTGGGGGTTGGGGGGGGGG
>JAQIWF010000780.1:0-15635 GCA_034694965.1 Ceratozetes gracilis
CTAGACTTACAAAGAAAATGTTATAGCGCAGCTCAGTGCGCACTATTCTTGTTGATTTAACTGAAATTATCAAAATTATTTAATATGTCACTGTTTAATTAATAGCAATAAGTTTAGCCTTTCTGTGGACAACAAATCTTTAAAACTTGGAGAGAAAAACTTTGTAAGAATCTTTCCGTATTGGGTATAAACTAGACCAATGAATTTGTCTTGAAAAGTACTATCGTCTGGCATGCTCAAATGACACTCATCATGTACTTTTACTTTTGAAATTTTTACCCTCGAAGGTAATAGAGACCGGTTTCTTTTCTTATCACTCGGTATATAATAATGAGATTACCTTCAGATCCTAAATATAGTGGTATTTGAAGTTCACTCCTTTCATGAGTGGAACAGACCATCAAATAATTAAATCAGTTTTATATCGAAATTAACAAAAATTTATTTTCTGCTAAAACTTGAGAATTGATGAGAACTTTAAGTTTTCTAATTTTTAATCAGTTTTTATATTAATTACAATATTATCGATAATTATATACTCAGTAAAACTGAAACACAAAATATTATATTATTCTACAAATGGAACGAAAAAGTATTTAAAAATAATTAAATAAAAGTAATAATAAGTAAAATATAATAAAAGTTAAATCAAACGGTGTTTCCATCGGTTCTACAATACATACAACGCATAAAATATATGTCATAACAATAAATATGTTTTCATTTAAAAAACTGTAATTTGAGGACAAATTAAAAATCACATAATTTTTCATTTGTTGTCAATATTTACAATAATTTGTTACACAATTAAAAGTGAAGACAGGGATGAGTTGTGCACTTCTGACAACACATTCAAATCAATGATTGTTTGTATTTACAGGTCTTAAGCGACCGAATAATAAATAAACGAAACTTCACTCTATTTGTTATGCATTTTAAGCACAGGTTAACGACGTATCCACTCATCAATTGATATAAATGTCAATCGATTATCAAAAGGCATAAGTAATGCGTCGGACGAAAGGCCTCTAAAGTCAGTCAATGAATCACTTAATAAGTATTTGTTGTTTGAGATCGAAGGCTATCTCGAGTTGGTCTCCAAGACATCCACATTATTGGTGTTCCTTCCATTCGGGATCACTAACGGACCCATCGAAGAGCTGTTCATTTCATTGGTCTTATTAGTGATATCTTTGATCGCTTCTAACGGACTCTCAATGAGAGAACCGACGGATAGCTTAGAGTTCGTTAAGTTTGACGAATGGATCGAATGGTTTAATACGTTCGGTATAAGAGCCGGAAGAGTGCCGTTCGTTGGCGCTAATGATGGCGACGATGGCTCTGATGAAGAGGTCGACGACGAAGACGTATGCAATGAGGCCGAAGCCTTATTACTCTTGACGTAAGAGCCGGCGCTCGCACTCAATGAATGTAAACTATTTAAATACGGATTCGCGGGAAACATGTTTGAAGACAATGATGAGGGGGTCGACACTTGAGAGGGAGGCATATGTGGTGTGTGAGGAGTGTGCGGGGGATGTATAGGAAGACCAGATGTGAAAGACGCGTCGTTTGATCGCATATGAGATGCCATTAGTTTTGAATTATGTTTTTCTATCGAATGGCTTAACATTTCTTTTTCTGCACTTTCTTTCGCCAATTTCTCCATAAGAGAGGCGCCGCCACCGGAAGAGTTCAAAAGACTATACCTCTGGAATATATGATCCCTGTCTAAAAAATCGGGTCTCACTTGAAAGTCGTGTAAATTTTTAAAGGGATCGACTGAAGCCATCAATGGGTTCCAATACGAACGCAAATCATTTGCATTGTTTGTATTGTAATGGGGAGACATAGGAGGGGGTGTTCCTTGAAGACCAAACAGTCCCATCAGACGTGCCTTTTCTAACTGATTATTCAAACCCATTGCAGCCAAAGAATTGGATGAACTCAACAAATTGGGAGCACTAGAGGTTGGAATAGAACTGGTCTTCACTTTTTGTTCGGAGACATCGCTGGCAAAACGGTTGATGCGTTCCCTTTCCCTCTCACTTATTGACTGCAATTCCCCTTTTTGTTCGTCTTTGACGCCAGAATTCAGTTTACTGTTATCGAAGGCACTCATATCTGGATTTCCACTCTTTGAAGAGCTTTGGTTATGGATATGGCTATGACTGTGATGGCTATGCTGTGAATGGTGTGACTGATGACTGTGTGAGTGGTGGGACTGATGCAGAGGTGATCGCGAAATATCCCTTTTGTTGCAGCTTTTGATCCAATCCTTGCCCTTATTTTCCGAATAAATGTCACCATTTCTTAGATGTGAAGAAGTATTTGAATTGTGTTTAAGACTGTTATGACTTTGATCTCTATGTTTAGAGTCGAGTCTGTCATCACTTCTGGATTTATCCCTTTCGAAACGTTTGGCCTCTTTTTCCACACTTTCTGTTGCTTTGCGTTTATTATACAATTCATCGTTTATTCGATTCCTTTCCGCCTCTGCCTTAAGTCCGCCCCACGAAGAAGAGGACGAGGATGAGGCTGAAGACGTCAATGGAGGGAACAGAGCAGATGTCGGTCGGGTATTAGCATTTCGTGACCACATGTCAGGTCCAGAAGCACTCAATCCAGGCAAACATCCCGGGATCGGTAGATCTCTAGTTCCGGAAATGGCTGTCGGCCCAAAAAGTGTACCCGAAGGGGTTGGTGGACCGGCCACTGGCGGTAAACCTAATGAAGAGTTCAAAGAACCGTATCCTCCAAATGACGGAAAACGAGGAAAATTCGTTGTTTGTGTGGAGAGATGAGGCGATGGTGGGGCTGACCCGAACTGATTATGGTGTGAAGGCAGTGCTGAGTCGAAAGGTGCTCGAGAAGAGGCCGCACTTAACAGCGCTGATGAAAAGGGTGGCAAATCTTGAGTTCTTGTTCCCAACGAAAACAAATGGTTGAGCGGTCGCAGTAATTCAGCGCCACTTTTTGTCTGACCACTCGCACCGGGAGTGCCTCCACTTTTATGGGTTAAATCGAAGTGTTGTTTCTGTTGGTGGTGGTATATTTCCCACGCAATCCTCACATGCATTGCACACCAGCGCCCAGACTTCTAATGGTTACATAAAAATTGATTCACTATTTGCTTGAAATGTATTCAAAACAATAAGACTTACCGCCGAAGGTTTGGTTTTTGTGGACAACGAATTCAACTGACATTAAAAACAGAAATTAATTCAAATTCTTGTCCAAAGTTTTAATACCTTCGGTTGAAAGGCAGCCGAATGGCCAGGAGTTCCAAATGGTGTGACAGCATTCGAAGGGGCGCTCAGTCCAGCACTGGGTTGAGCTGTCGATGAATTGTTACCACTTAGAAGAGGTGAAAGACTAGGAAAGCCCGGAAGGCCTAAAGCGTTGCGACCGTAAAAGGTTTGGTCCAGTTTTGGGTACTTTTCATACTTTAAGCAAACAATGGATTAGTTATGAAATGCAAACAAATGGCGTTTAATACCATTTGTAGGTTTGAGGCCGGCATTAAAGAACTGCCGATTGCAGGCGTCAAAGGGAACGGTTGACTTTGCGTGAGATGCATGTGTGGGTGCATTTCTGGTCTCATATAAGGCGGTGGCGGGATATTTATACTCCTGTCCTGAGAGGCTAAGAACCTGGTGTCCAACTCTCGTCTTAAGAAGTCTTGATCTGAAAATAATTAAATGAGTTTTTGTTTGAATCCAATTGAGACTCACTTTGATGTGAAAATAGCGAATCGCCGATAAAAGGAGAAGGAGTAGAGCTCGGGGCCACTGCCCCTCCCACTGATGGAAGTGAAACAGGAGGAATGGGCGACGCAAACATCGACGACAAATGATTGTTATGCAGCGAAGACGACAGTCCAATACTTGGTGTCGTCGGACGCGGTGCTAAACTTGGAGAAGACAGGTGTGGAGCAGTGCTAACAATACTACCATTCGATGCAGAGCTATAATTGCATTAATATAAGAATTGATTGCAATATGAGAGGAGTGTATACCTGGAAGTAGACCACAATTGACTTTTAGGGGTTGAAAAGTTGGGCGCAAACGTGTTCTCTGGGGAAGCGTTTGTCGCCAACGGAGTGCTCTTCGAAGAGCTATTTGTGGTCTCTTCTCGTTCTTTAGATGTACTTAAGTTCTGACCGATTGATTGACTCAATTGACTAAGACTTGAAAGGCTATTACTTGTGCTCCTATTGGTTGTGGAAGCGCTCTGTTGTGGAACAGAGTTATGCGAATCGAAACAATTTGTTTGACTGTTAGGACTCGAGTAACGAATTTGTTTGGAGGCAGTACTTTGATTAGAAGGGGTCGGAGAGGATGGCCTTTTCACACCTAAGCCATGTGATTGTGGTATTGTCTCATGGATTGCAGTCTTCACACAATTCGATGCATTCGAAGAATATTTGTGAGAATTATCAGAAAAATTCGAATTAGAGGTAGTCTTCGGATTTTTAGCACAAACTTTGCTCAAAGAATTCAAATTATTTTCTATATTATTGTTTTCATATTTATTAGACAATGGGGAAGAGGGCGGGCAGTGATTGACGGGAGCAGTGCTCACATCTTCGATGTTTCGGACATTACTCTCCTCGGAGGGGGTGTTATTGCGAAGGACTGACTCAATGAAATGTGATTGAAATGTTCGCTCCAATCCGTTCACAGATTTTGGTTCCGACACTTTTGTCTCCAATGGCTCTGAGCTCTTGTGATTCAATCCTAAATGTTTGCTCACATCAGAGACGCACAACTGATTCTGTGCTGACTGTCCGCTAATTGAACTCGAATTCGGTATTATGGGAGATGTCGAGGGGGCAGGTATTGGCGGTGGTGTTAACACATTATTTGATTTGTTTGTATTAATAGGAGCTTTAGATAAGGAACAAGCGTTGGATGAGTTGGACTCGCAGTCATTCTTCACATTAACACTAATATTATGGCAATCACTTAACTGTCCATCACTTTCACCGTCAGAACTATTCAAAGGCAATGTTGTAGAAGAAGCTGATGGCGATGACAGTGAACTGTCATTAGATGCAGAGCTCCTACTCTTCACAGTCAATGTTTTATCGCAATCACCGAAAGAAGAGTTGTTAGAACTGTTGAGTGAAACCGATGGTGACTTGTGCTGACTTGAGTTCACTGCTGTGCTTGTCGTCAATGATATGCTTTTATTGTCTTCAGAGACAGTCTTATTGAGAATAATAATCGGTGAGACCTCCTATTCAAAGACAACATTCCATACATTAAAATAAATACATAAATAAAACACTTTAATATATTTGAATGGCATTAACCAGTTTAGAGACATTAAAGGTGCAAGATATTAATGCAATGATGACAAATTTTAATTGTCGCAAAAGCTAGCAAATAGTAAAATTATGGTTTGAGTATTATAGAATGTGTTAGAAAACTGAGCATGATTATAACAGGTCACCAAAATTGATAGCAGAGATAATTTTTTTTGAATTAAAGGTCGGCGAAGAATGTGAGCAATCATTTTGAACACTTGATTGCCTTCAGTTTACATCTATTAATACACAAAAACAACAAATCCCTTAATGTTTTTCGCAATTTTTTTCTGCTGGGGGTTAAACCAAAGCGTGCAGAACAGCCAATATGGGATGTGTAATGGGAACAGGACTAGCAGTTACCACAAAGCCTCAGGAGATCTGATGGCTGTTCAGCAAATGTCAGACAAAATAGAGAGAAAGAGAGTGAGTGTCGACACAAACAAAATGATATAATTATAGAGAATTAATGCAATGAATAAGTCGACAGTTTGTTGAGTCAACCGATAGTAGAGAGACATGTATTACAGGCAGATGTGAACACAATTCACACGAATATTACTTCAATTTTTCGATGTTTTCACAATTATAGTCGAAAAGAGTTTTATTCGTTTGAAAAATGGCATCAATTGAATGATTAAATGATTGAATGGAATAAACAGAAAACACTTGACATGAAGAGAATCAATTGATAAGAGATATTGCAATCACTAACAGTGAGTCTCATCTGAGATGTACTCGAAATTCCAAAGCTGTGAAGGATTTTCAATAGTATAATAGACTCGATAAAGAGATGATAACTACTTGCAAATCGAATCTCCAGTTGTTTTTAGCCTTTAGTTATTTGGATCATTAATATTGGATTCGTTGATAACAAGCATACACTCGATTGGATGGAAGAACCACTGCATAACTCAGGACAGGATATTCTCGTTGATGGCAACTATTAATCGATAATTATTGCAATAATTATGGCTAATAAGCACTAAATGGCAAAACACATTAATCCAGTCATTTGTCGATTCAGTGGTTATTACCATCAGTTCATTAAAGCGGTGCTACACTCCAGCACAAAATCATAACACTAACAAGAGGTGAGACCAGCCTAACAGTATGGCTGTCGCTCACAGACTGGCAGCTCGAGTCGAAACGTGCAGTTGTTGTCGAGGTTGGCGTCGGCGCAATTGTGGTGAGGACCACATTCGGCCAATTACTACTACTTCGGACACTTCCATAGACACTGTATGCCACTAATTCAAATGATCCGAGTTATGACCAAGCATTTAAGCATTTAAACATTGATACTTTTGTTGAGAATATTTAGATAAATTGATAAAAAGTGAAAATTGTGACAATAATTATGATAATATTGAACTGATGCTCGAAGTAATGCAATAATAACGAGAAGTTCAGTGGATATCTTGGAAACAAAGTCTACTGTGGATTGAGTTTAGAGAGGTTTAGCTGTACTGTTAGGTCGGGTGCTTGAGCTGTTAGGCTTACCGTATAATAGAGTCTGTATTATTGGAGTATCTCAAGTATCTCTAGTTATCTGAAGCACTCGAGTATTTGTTAAGTGCAGTGCACGCACTTATGTCGATCCCACTAACACTATATGAATGCAGAGATCCTGAAACTCAAGTGCTTTTAGCCTAACAAGAGTTCTGTGTCTCAAGTGTTCTAACATTTGATAACAGATATTCTCAGATAAGTATTGCATACGACTCCACACTAATATCTATTATACACCAGTCATATGCCATATTCAACAGCACTGGTATATAAATGTCCGACAAAAGCATTACAATTATTGGCTTCTCTTCCAAATCATGAAATCGTATTTTTATGCAAATATAACGAACCTTCTCTTCATTGAGAGGTATTGAGAGACCCTCTCATCAAAAAGCAGATTAATTCAATTTTTCTACATAAGTGGGGGAATGGGTAGTATAGAGGCCCACCCTCTTATCACCATTATCTATGAGAAGGATAATCGATCTAGGATTGTGCCAGTTACATCTAACTATTATATACTAATCAATTATTGATCATTACTAATATGAATGTGGTCATTCTTTAATAAGAATAATATGCAATATTGGATGAGCTCTAATCAAAGCATTGATTGCATAATATGTTTGACAGATAAACAGATAATGAGTTCAATGAATTAGCTGACAATAATGGCGATAATAAGCCTTAATATCCGTCACTCTATCGGTTGAGAGGAGAACAGTGTTTGCAATCATTGATCCGACTTATGATGAGAAGAGAAACACATTAAAAGGGTTTGTGTTGAGAACAAAGGATAGCATCAAATCAATAGAGTGCTAAACAAATACTTGAAAGAAGAGTTTGATTGAATGATTCAATTTTACAATCAGTTAAGCGAACAGTAGTTTTAAGCATTAATTTTTGAAAAGTTTGATGTTTGAAGTGTTATGGGAAGAAAATAATCTAGTCTTGGATAGAATGCTGGAGTGTTAGTCACTATGAATTTATTGACTTTTATAAACGTGTTAAGAGTTGTTGAATAATAAATGAGATAATTGTTGAGCCAAACATTCATCTCTTGAGGCCATCATATATTTTATTTGACAGAATGGAAATTATTTATTAAAATAATATATATTTGAAGAAAGAAAAACAAAAGCAAATCTGATTTGTGTTGGGTATCATAAAAGGCAGTATTTATGTAGAATGGATGGAAATGATGTGCAATTTGGCTGTTAATGATAGAGTTCATTCATGCCTCACACCATAATTTATGAGAACATACATGTAGTCGGCAGTAAAGCTGGTCTCACACGACAGGCAAGCATTAGCTTAAAGCTTGTGAAGGCTGACAGCCGACAATCAATATCAATAAAAAATGCGGCGACAAAGCCAGCTCTGTATTGCCAGCTCTGCCATCGCTCTACTGCCAGCTCTGCCATCGCTCTACTGCCAGCTCTGCCAGCATTACACAGAATTACATTGCATTAGACGCACATTGCGTGCTTCCTATCCCTGTTTGCAGCACAACTCGAATCACTGTTCATTTAATTAGGAGACAAATCAAAGCAAATAGACCTCTCCTTTACCTAATAATATAAGTGCCCAGTGTTTTGTCCCCCAAATCATTATTCAAGAATAACATGCAACTACTAATTGATTAATCATTAAAAGTCATTACACAACAAATACATTGTCATTACATTCAAACTAACCATTTATTGCATTTCAAACATTGTTTAGAGTTTAGGACTTATGCTTCAAATTCATTGCATTCTTATTATCCACAAAACAATATTACCAGTGATTGATAAATATAACATTAAAATGATTCAGGACAAATAATTAATTTAGCACGATGAGCTTACTATTTACGGAAAAGACTCTAAACTTATGAAATAAACTAGTTCAATTTAATTTAAAGACCCATAGTATGATCACCCCTGGTCATCACTGTTCGTTAGTATGTGATCGATGAAAATGCTTGAGAGGAATCACTTAACGAACAGCAAAGAAGTGGTATCGAAGGCGATGAGAGCATGAGTGGAGTGAACAACACCAGTAATAATGCTCTACCAGAATCTACCCATGCAAACAACACACTATTCCCCTCTCTCTACAACATCTTTACTGTCAATAATTTTTAAAACTTCAAACAAATCAATCAAATGATGAAAAACAAATTAAATTGTTTGAGGATTTGATCAAACATTTCTATATTCTATATATTCACAAAACATTAAACTAATTATCTAGAGATTCAACTCAAGTGGTTTATAATAATATACTAATTAATGGTGAGGTCACCAAAAGATCAAATTTGATTCAGGAACTTGATAATATTTTGTCAAATTTTTCTATATTAGTCCAAATGTCATATTCAGAGATTACCATGGGGGATGGTATTTGCGGATACCTCCCCTGAGGTCCGAGATTTTGTCAAAATACCCTCTCCAAGTCTCGCGAAAAAATCATATCGAAATTTAAAAGCCTCAGGTATACCCCCACCTTAACTTCGAGTTGGATGGCTGCCCCTGTTTTTGACCACTATTTTATCCACTCTTGATATACCCTTAGCTTTACGACAAAAAATTCGCCATTTACCCCACCTATGAGTTGGGTGATGATCACTGGTTATAGTAGAGGTCTTAGGGCTTGTTTACAAAGTACGTATTCAGCTGGGGAGGGGTCTATCCAGAGCGTATGACTCCATACATTTACTATTGCTGGGAGCCACGTTTTGTGTATTATGGGGGAGGGGGGTCTAGAGAATGGCCAAAAACTGCGTACATACTTTGTAAACAAACCTTTATAAATCAATTTATTTACTTATTTGAATTCATTTATAAAAAGATTTTCTCGAATCAAATTCAGTTACTCTGGATTTTTGCACATCAAATGTGGAAACAATAAAAACTGTTTTCAATTGGCAGTGAAATTTAATTAAAATTGGCCCACAATAGGGGAGGGTATTGACGGATACCCCCTGAGGTCCGAGATTTTTCCAAAATACCTCCTCTGAGGTTTTGAAAAAAACCTCAACATTACGTCTATGGACAAGCATTCGGTCTTTCGAGGTTTTCAAGTTCCAGGGAAGGGTATTTTGGCAAATATTCCCTGAGTTTAGAATTGGGTGGTTGACCCGGGTAAAAAAAATAAACCTAAATGGAATAGAATTGTGAAATAAAGACAACTAAATGAGTTTTAAGAGTTTAAATGAAAATCAATTTGATTGATAAGTCTAAGAGTAAATCAGATGTGTTTCCAAATTAAAATAAATGGTGTTTCGAGTCTCAGATTTGTTGCAATAAAAGGGAAGACTGTTGTGAGTTAGCCGTGAAATCTGTTCTTTTGATTCAATGGTTTATATTATAGAGTAGTAAAGATGCAAATAATGAGTGGATGGCAACGACTAGAGGCAGATGTAAGGGCTGTGGAGATAAAATCTAATTAACCGCGACAGCGCCCAAAGGGCCAAATCATTAACACCAGAGCTGTCGTGTGTTCATAAGAATGTGAAGGCATTTACACCACTTCTCCTATTATTTCATTGGAAATGTTGTTTTGGTTGTAAAGAGGATCTGCAGAAGAGCTTCATTTGACTGAAGGGTTGCTAAGCAACTAAATAACTCCGGAGCCAACATTTGGCTGACTAGGAGTGCAGTGCATCTCAATTGGGAGAAGATATCACGTAATTTGAGTATAAACTGGTTTAGAATAACTGATCGCAAGTAATCCACAGCAACACAAAGCAAACAATAGCTGGTCTTCATGTGAGCCAACAGACAACTCATACCATTTATTGCAAAAACAGCTTTAATAAGAAAACACAATAAAACCAAATAAGCTCTACTAAATGCAACAGAAAGCAATGGCTTATAAACTACCATGGGAATAATACCATGGGAATAACGCCGTTTCGCTGCCAATAGTCCCTCTCAGTTATATATTAAGCTCTGCAGTGAAAGTCACAAATGAATTGAAGCACTTATACAGCGGATCAAAATTAGATACTTTTCATCGCATTCAATGCAATGACTCTAATGCACAGCACATTCGCAAAACCTATTTTCTTGATTAAAGTCCAATAGAGACTAATCACAACACATCTCGACTCCTGGTCATCCATGTATTCAATATCATTATTCTAACCAGGGCTGTCCACAGGAGAGGGTATTGACGGAATACTCCCCCTTATTCTAACCATAAAAGTATGTAAATCAATAAAATGTCTCTAATTTTAAGTGTTAAGAGTTTACACTTTATAAGTGAACAATAGATGACAACAATTGTCACTTTGATTAGGGCTTGTTTACAAAGTACGTAGAAAATTTTAGACCCCTCCCCCCTATAATACAATGTCGTACGTAAAATCATTTCTTGTAGAAAAGTACGTACACAATAGGCATACCCCCCCGATAGAATCACAACCATTTTAGATTTGCTAGATATTTTGAATTAAATAAAACTTTGTTTCAAATGAATGTTTAATTTTTGAAATCTAAAGGATTAATGCTATTTTGATGTTCTTATCTATAGTTTATCTAAATCCCTATCCTATTATTTCTTTGAAATTTACCCCCTTCTCTGTAGCACGTACATACATGGCTAACCCTTTCCCCAAAGTCATACTATTTCATACCTTTTGGCTTAACCCCTCCCTAGCTGCGTACGTACTTTGTAAACAAGCCCTATTCATGTGAGAATATTTTTGGTGGCGATTATATACTTTCTTCAATGCAAAGCTCCTTTCACAGTCTTCAACTCGCATAAGCTTTTTTCCCGAATAATTGGACATTTTGTGATTTTTAAGATCATCTGAAGACAAAAACTTTTGGTCACAACAATCACAGCAAAAGAGTTTAATTTTAATTCTTTAGAGAGAGGGATACAAAAGTGGCTTTCCTTCAGATAATTGTCTCAAATGATTAACATAAGTATTACATGTAAATGCATTTTATGAATGAAGTTTACGTTTGTGTTTATCCCGATTAGGCTTTTGCGAGAATTTATTACCACAAATATCACATATGAAGGGTTTCTCTCCGGTGTGTGTCCTCATGTGTACATCCAGTTTAGATTTCACTGAAAATGTTTTCTTACAGTCATTCCAATTGCAAACAAATGACCCGATATTCAAATGAATTTTGTTATGATTGTTAAGTCCAACTTTGAGGGCAAATCTCTTTTCGCACCCCTCCCTCTCAGACTTAAATGGTCTGTGCGTTGAATGCTTTGTAATATTGTGACGTTTCAAACTCTTTGGATTCTTATATGTCTGTCCACATCCCTCCCTATCGCAAACAAAAGGTTTGCTGTTATTATGAACTTTCATGTGTCGATTGAGTTGTGATCTGATGACGAAAGCCTTTCCACAGTCTTTCTCTTCACATACATATGGCTTATCCCCCGAATGACACAATTTATGGTTATTCAGATACGATTTCTGTGCAAACCTTTGACCGCATTCTTCGACATCACATACGAATGGTTTCTCTCTGGTGTGGGTCCGCATGTGTTCACTCAAATGGGTTTTGCTTTTAAAGGCTTTCCCGCAGTCATTCCAATCGCAAATATGTTTCCTTATATTCAAATGAATGTACTTTTTGTGTGTATTTAATGCTTGTTTTAATGCAAAAGCCTTTCCGCAGCCATTGATCTCACATTTGTAGGGCTTTTCATTTGAATTCTTTCGTCTTTTGTGATCTCTTAGATGTGATGCAGTGAGTGATGTGTGTCCACAACCCTTGACATCAGAGATATGCAGTCTTTCATTCTTATGGACTTTAATGTGAAAATCGAGAAGACTTTTGTTCGCAAACCTCTTATTGCAATCACTTTCTGTGCAAAGGTATGGCTTCTCTCCAGTGTGTGACCTCTTATGGATAACCCAATTAGATTTATGAGAAAACCTTTTTCCGCATTTATTTATAAAACAAATGAATGGCTTATCCCCAGTGTGGGTGAGTTTATGACTCTTCATGGAAGCAGGGTTTATAACCCTATTGCACCCTGGCCAAACACATTTAATTTTTGAATCGATTTTTCCTTTCAAAACACGATTTGATGGCCTTTTCAATGAGTGATCCCTTTCGGTCAAAGTATTACTTGATTGAGACAATTGTCTACACGGAGGCCAATAGCACAAGAGTTCATCCTTTGAATGCCGTCCCTCACAGTAAATGTCTTCTGCAGTGATGTTACAAATACTCGAAATATTTGATTCACTTTTCACTAAAATAATAGCCTTTTCGTCAGAACTCAATTCGAGTGAATTTACTCTCAAATTATCACTTATTTTAAACAAATTTTTATTCAAATTCTGAATCTTTTCAAGAATTTTCAAATCAGTGATAATTTTATTCATTTTTCAAACAAATATTTTGTAGTCTTTTCACACGAAATGATTAAAAAGTAATGAATAAAATGTTAATAAATATCTGAACTTTAGCTGATTGTGCGCACAATAGCTCCAGTTCTTCATATTGTTAATAATGATGTGCAAGGTAAATAAAAGCTCAAATTTCTTAAAACATTTTCTAAAGACCTTGCACATCCCTTGTCTAACGAAGGCTGCTATTGGTTGAGGGATCAAATTTCAATCAGCAATTGATAGCAATTGTGGGTAATATTTGACTCAATTGAGTCATTGATTTAACCGGAAATAAAAAGTATGAGAATAAGAGTCTATCCATTGATTGAACTTTTAATACAAAATATTAATTAAATAGAAAATCAATTTTTAGAAATAGTTTATTAAATATTAAATAAAATAATAATTTATTTAAATAATTACTCAATATATGGATAAACATTTTGAAGTCATTTCACTTAAATTGAGAAATAATTACATTCAATAATTTTAGCTGGAGATTTAAATTAATAAGGGAATAGCAACTAAATAATTCTAAAAATAAGCATGGTTATTACATGTTCAAAATATATTTAAAACAATAGAAAAAGAATAAATTGAGGGATAAATCAATTGATGTAAATCTTGATTCAAATCAGGGGCAGCCATCCGACTTGAAGTTGAGAGAGGATTTACCCCCCTGAGGCCAAAAAATCTCGACAGACCTAGTGCTTGTCCATAGACGTAATGTAAAGGTATTCAAAACCTCAGGGGGTATCCGCGTTTACTCTCCCCCTATAGCTACCCTTGATTCAAATAAAGGAATATTTGATTCATATCTAACCAAAGGGTACCGATTGATAGACAAAACCCTTTTGTGATATAATTAAAGCTTTACCTCAAACTCACACCAAACAGACTTCTTCACTCGCATCACACAATACCCCTCTCCTGTACAGCAGACTATCAATCGTTCAAATGATTTTTGTGGTGTTCATTCAGTCGTGTCTTCAGTGCAAAACTCTTTCCGCACCCCTCCCTCTCACACTTAAAGGGCTTTATCTTTAAGTGTTTTGTAAGGGTGTGTTCTTTCAAACTCCTTGAATTCTTATATGTCTGTCCACATCTCACCCGATCGCATACATATGGCTTATCACTCGAATGCGTCAATTTATGGCTTTTCAGAGTCGACTTCTGTGTAAACCTTTTAACACATTCTTCGACATCACATACGAATGGTCTCTCTCTGGTGTGGGTCCGCATGTGATCTCTCAAATGGGTTTTGTTTTTAAAGGCTTTCCCGCATTCATTCCAATTGCAAATATGTTTCCTTATATTTAAATGAACGTATTTTTTGTGTGCATTTAATGTTAGTTTCAATGCAAAAGCCTTTCCGCAGCCATTGATCTCACATTTGAAGGGCCTTTCATTTGAATACTTTTGTCTTTTATGATCCTTTAGATGTGATGTCGTCAGTGATGTCTGTCCACAACCCTTGACATCACATTTGTAGGGCTTCTCTCCCGTATGTCTTCGTTGGTGTTGAGTCAAGTAGTCTTTGCGTACAAATGTTTGATTACATCCCTTATAATCACAAATAAATTCTTTGATATTTAAACAACTCTTGCGATGAGAGGCGAAAGTTGACGAGATTTTAAATTCCTGTCCACAACCCTCGACATCACATTTGAAGGGTCTGTCCTCTGAATGTATTCTTTTGCAGACATATCTCCTTCTCTTTGAATGACTCAAATTCTGATGAGTTTTGAGATTAGATTTCTGTGAAAATCTTTTTTCGCATTTATTTATGCGACAAATGAATGGCTTATCCCCAGTGTGGCTGAGCTTATGATCTCGCAGAGAAATAGAGCTTATAAACTGATTGCACCCTGGCCAAATACATTTTACTTTTGAACAGATTTTGTCCTTCAAAACACGATTATTGAGACGATTTAATGGGTATTTGAATGACTGAACCCTTTCGGTCAAAGTATTTCCTGATTGAGACAATTGTCTACACGGAGGCCAATAGCACAGGTGTTCATCCTTTGCATGCCGTCCCTCACAGTAAATGTCTTCTGCAGTGATGTTACAAATACTCAAAACATTTGATTCACTTTTTATGAAATCAAAACACTTTTCTTCAAAACACAGTTTCACTGAATTTACTCTCAAAATGTGATTAATTTTGGGACAAGTAGGTTTTGAGTCTTGTCCCAAAATAGTGGACACTTATGTCCAGGACTTGACTTTATTGAGTTTTGGTATACATGTTGTGCACAATAATAAAGTGATGTTCACTAAAACATGGTTTGAGTATAACTAAGATATAAGTGAGAGATACATGAGATATGTATGGCTTTATATAGAGGTGGTGTCTGAGAGACACGTGCGGAGAGGTTATGAGTAGCCTATTCTGAGCGATATGTGAGTCTCGATGAGACATAGGTATGAGCCATAGGTTTGAGCCAAGTTGAA
>JAQIWF010000781.1:0-15631 GCA_034694965.1 Ceratozetes gracilis
AAACTTATCGACCATTTTGTGAGAGAGCACTGTATTTGACTCCCAATAACTCCCATTAGTTACAAGTTATATTCTGGGGGTAATTCCATTTAATGTTCCCTCCTATGGATAAACCTTTTGTGAAATGGAAATAAATGCAAACCTGATTAATAGGAGAGACGCCCTGGTTTATACTTCTGGATCTATTATCCTCGTGGTTGGCAGAATTGGCAAAGAATGACCCCCAGGAGGCCAAAGCGATCGGTCATCAATGCGAGCACCTGATCCAACAGTGCTACTTCGCTGGTCGTCATTGCTATCCATCACAAGATTTTTCTGACTTTTTCTACAACTCTTACGGCAATTGTTTTACATATAATTTGCATTTACATAACAACGAGTCACTCAACGAATCGATGGGCGCTCTTTCGGGTAACCATTCCTTTGCTTACAAATTATAATTACTTTAATTGAAACCAAAAAAGGCTTCACTGGACCTAAGTTTGGATTAGAGCTGACACTAGATTTAGAAACAGACCAATACATGCCAACATCACGTGAGGCAGGGGCTAAGGTTATTGTTCACGATAGTGCAACTCGAGCTGACCCAGATCAGGATTCGGTTCATGTGCCTCCAGGTCTTGTTACTTATGTTGGCGTCCGATTAGTGAACATAACTCGACTTCCGGCTCCATATCCGGACAAGTGCTCAGATGATTGGCAGGACGAGAATCTCAAAAGTTGGGCCAAACATCTGAGTTATGAAACATATTCGAGTCAAATATGTCTCAAACTATGTCTCCAAAGCTATACAATAAAGCACTGCATGTGTTGGAGTTCCTCATCCCCGCCCCCGGAGGCAGAAGTGTTTCAGTGCGACACCAGAAAGAATAGAAGTAAGAGTCGATTAAAATCAATTGAGTCCTAATTATATTGGAACGACAGCTCAGGAGGAATGCACTGAAATGATTCGGCAGATGTACTATAATCAGACAATAAACTGCAACTGCCCGCCCCGTTGCACAGAACGCAGTTTCGAGAAGTTTGTCTCCACAGGTAAAGAACTGCCTCAATGTTCGGCCCTCTCGTCGCCAAACAAAGAGGCATCGGCTGAGGAGAAGTATGTAAATGAAAGGAAAGGCATTTGTATTAATATTTTATTGATTTTAGAGAGAATTTTGCGAAAGTTGTCATTTATTTTCAATCATTGAGTTATCAGGAGATAAATCAGTTCCCAAAATATACGGTCAGTTCAGAGAATAAATTAAAACATTTAATAAAACAATTGATTGGAATATATTTCAGTTGACGGCTCTCTTGGGTGGAATCGGAGGTATATTAGGGGTGTATTTGGGCTTCTCCTTCATTGCTATCTTTGAGTTAATCGAAGTGATCAGTCGTTATCTCATGTGTAGCTCAGAAAAGCCCGCAAAACAAAAATCTATGAAAAAGACTAAAACGAAAGCCTCGAAAGTGAACACTATATCGACGACACCCATAAAGAAAGCTTTCGAATGACTAGAAATACGTACAAATCAGTAGAAATCGGAGTCTGAGCTGTTCTGATGGTCTGATATATTATTGAGAGATACGTTTGAAGTGTTGTTATCACAAAATATTTGAGCACTTTTTCGTTTTATGATTGATTGCCGCGTTTCAGATGAGGCACTTTCCATATCACACAAGGATTTCCGTGGCTCCACTTCGCTCAGCATAATAGCCTCGATCAACATTAGACATTTGCCCACATCGTTGTTACGGGCACAGCATAACGAAGGGGTCGACTCTTCCGCATCGCACGCGTTCACCGACGCGCCCAACATTAATAGCTCCTGAGTTACACTCACTAACCCATTGGCAGCGCTTATGTGGAGAGGAGTCTTGAGCTCATTGTTGATGGCATTCACCAATTGGTTACATTGGGACAGAAGTTTGAGCCCACAATCGCTGTGACTATAAATGCAACTCAAATGCAGAGCTGTGTTATGCTTCTCGTCCTCTGCCATCACATCTGCGCCCAAACTTATCAAATGTTCCACGACTTTAGTATTTCCTCGTTTGGACGCATACATCAAAGGTGTCTGACCTTTGCTGTCAATGCAGTCTTTGTTCAAACCATTAGATATGAGGATATCTATTATTTTTGTAGCACTCGTTTTGGCCAAAGCGGAGAAGTGGAGGACAGACCTTAAATGCATACAAATATTCAATTATTTTCTTAAATATTTTTCCAAAAATAAAGTATTCAATAGTTTTACCGCTTTTTAAAATCAATTGAGGAAAGAGTTTGAGCGCCGAAATGTGAGATCAAGAGCTCAAGACATTCAACATTCGAGGAGAGGCTAAAAATGACCAAATTCTCAATCATTTGATTCAATACTTTATTAGTGGTAGACTTACGCCGCTAAGTGGAAAGGGGTCACAGTATTACCCCAAACCTTTTTAGACCGGTCACATTCTAAGAGAGTACTGACGCAATCGGGATGTCCTTTGAGTGCGGCCCAATGGATAGGAGTCATTCCTTCCTTATCTGTGAGATGAGGCGCTTCCGATGACAATCTTATGTGTGACTGAAGTAAAGTCATGAGGATTTCAGTCCTCCCAAAGGCTGCGGCCAAATGGTAAGCAGTCTTCCCGTTAAGACATGGCATATGCGGTAGAGCTCCGTAAGTGAGGAGTGACTTCACCGACTCCTCAACACCTGAATAGATGGCATAGAAAAGTGCCGAACGTTTCTGAGTATCAGTAGTGTTGGGATCAGCCCTTCTCTTCAAAAGCAAATCAACGCAATCAGAGCCGCATTCGTTGAGTGCGGCCAACATGAGTGGTGTCCGTCCGCGATGGTCACAGATATCCAGGTGTTCGACATAACTGAGCAAAACATTGAGAGTGTCGTGAAGTGCGAACTGTGCGGCCACTAAAACCGATTGATTAATGATATGCGAACTGAACTTCAAATTTGAGACATTCATCAGAAAATCCAAAATAATTTTAACGCAAGAATTATGTTCTTTGAGGATCGCATACTCCAGAGCGGGTCCAATGTCTTGAAAACCACTTTCGAGCAATTTTTGGAGCGCCTCCTCTTTGCCATAGAAGGCGGCACAATGTGTGGGACAGACACACATTTTTACTTTCTTCCAGTCGTGAGCAGCGATTAAGGAGTTGACAGCACTGGTCATACCGGTGGCCGCCGCGTAATGTAAGGCATAAAATCCATTGTTATCGCAAATGTCAGGTTTGGCGCCGAACTCTAACAGGAGGTCAACACAACGGTTGTCGTCTGCATCACGAGAGGCGGCGCAATGCAAAGGAGTCATACCATTGACATCCCTCTGATTGACATCGAATTTCTCGTTGAAGTTCTTCAGCAATAAGTCGAGACATTCATGGGTCGGACCACTTGAGGCGTAATGCAGTAGAGATCGGTTGAAGGCATCGACCAGTTTGTCGGGTAAAGGCATAAGCAATTGAAGGCATTCTTTGTTTCCGGAATGTGAGGCCATGAAGTGTGCTGTTCGGCCCCACGTATCACATATTTGGGAATTGGCGTTGACGTCAGTCAGACGTTTGCAGGCACTTGAGATGCCGGCCATCGATGCGTAGTGGAGAGCACTCATACCGTGAGTATCGATTTGATTCACTTCCGTATCCGATGTATTGATCAATGCGTCCACAGTTGAGGTGTGACCCGAACCGGACGCGTAATGCAGAGGAGTGGCTAAGCCCTTGTCTGCGATACTAGTATTGGCACCACATCTGATCAGATCAGTAATTCTGTTCGGACGGCCGTATTTGGCCGCTAAATGCAGAGGAGTTCTGCCATATTTGTCGCGTGCGTTCACATCAATTAAGTCCTTATGTGTGAGCAACACATCCAAAGCACTCGCCCCTATTTGGGAGGACGCCGCCAAATGGAGGGGAGTTATCCCATTGTGATTGACACACGACAAATTGGCCTCTCGAAGAATCAGTTCATCCAGGATGTCGTCCTGTCCATTGAGTGCCGCCCAATGGACAGCACTGTTCCCAAAGGCATCGATTGCATCAATTTTTGCGCCGAAATCGAGGAGAAGTTGCAAAGCGTTGAGCGATCCTTTGGTGGCCGCTATATGTAAGGGAGTCATCAGATCCTTATCCCTTACATTGACTTCAGCGCCGCCAGCAATGGCCAGAAAGCGAACGGCATCAGTACTGTCCACTGCGGCCGCGTAATGGATGGGTCTTCGATCACATTTGTCGAAAGCGTTTGCCTGCGCTTTGTTTGACAGAAGAAATGATATCAAATCCAGATTTGAGTTCAACACTGCGTGATGTAAAGGCGTTGCGCCCAACCTATTAGCACAGCATATCATTTAGAAACAATGGCTCAGCATATATATGATTACCGGTCGGAGGCATCGATGGTAGTGATGTAGGGAAGTAGTATTGTGGCGCACTCCAGACCATTGTTGGCCGCACAGACGTGCATAGGAGTGATCCACTGTCGGTCACGAGTGTTGGCTTCGGCACCGCTCTCCAGAAGGAGTTTAACCATCGGGTCGTGATTATTACAACAGGCCCTATGAAGAGGACTCACCCAATCGTTGTCTCTGGCATTGACTCGGGCACCGGCCTCTATCAGCATCCGTCCGATCTCTGTGTGACCCAAAGAGGAGCACAGATGGAGAGGACTTCTTCTCATGCGATCACATTTGTTGACGTCTTCGTCGTTACCAATCAAATGTCTGACCAGTTGTTTGTCGTTCCGAAGAATCGCTTTTATTAGTTTGGGCTAAAAGAAGACAATATCATCAAAAGGGGAAAAGAGATCACTCGTCACAACCTGTTCCCGAAGATTGAGGATATTTGCCCTTCGATTGGTTCCCATTTCCTCTCAATTCAATTAATGTTAAAATTTATTCAATTCTTTCAATTCGTTTCAAATAAAGTTTGAAATATTTGTAAACAAAAATCCTTTTCATTATTTGAATTAAACGAATGGCAAACGAATTGACGACTAATTAAAGCATTTTAACCACAAATCTATTGATTCGCAAATTAATTAAAACTAATAATAAATTATAATAAAGTGAATCACAATTTCCTGACTTTCAGTTCATTCAATTGATTGACTGCTCACTCATTGACGACAAAAAATCAAATGTAAAACGCGTTCAAAAAACCTCTTATTTTAATCAATAGGTAGATGTCAGCAGTGGATACACTTGACATTCATAAAGTGTCAAGTTAATATACCCTGATGTATAACCTGGTGAAATATTATATCATTTATTCAATTTTTCCAACATATTTATAAAGGAAGTGAACGGTTGTTGTCAATGCAAGCCTTATGTGTCTATTCAATGAATCCTTCTATCAATAAAATGTAATAGGATCACATATTCCTAGTTTTAACAAGTTACATTTAGATATAATTTATAAATAGGGTTAAAAAGCTGATATTTAAGACTGTTTTTTATTCTATAATTGAGTCATATTCTGTGCTAAACATTGGTTTATGTCTAAAACGAGTGTTTTTATACCTAATTAACAAACGGTTACATTAATTAACAAATCTGTGTTAACTCACAGATTCTATGCCAACATAAAGCAGAAGGCGGTCCATCCAATACTGGACACCCACTTCCAGTATCAGATGACCGGTGCCCCCAAACTCCTAAAAGAGCTTGTTTTGGGGGCACACACCCGCCCACACCCCCGCCTTCTGCCAAGAGTAGACACCAAACGATAACAACTCCTTCCCAGCGAAGGAATGGATGGATGACCAGTGTTTGAGACCAATATAAGAGGACGATAGGCATAAAAAGTGAGCGGTTACTGAGACGTATCTGAGGTTAACTTTGAAATCCTCCGGAGAACAGAAACAGGTAACTTAATCGTGGCAGTTCCCCCCGCCGGAGCTCGATCAACCGATTCCGGATCATTCCTAGTAACTCAGACCCGTTTTAATGACCGCTCACTTCTTATGATCTTTGATGTCTTCCAAAATGAAGTTTTGAACAAAATTTATTAACAATTACTTTCAAATTTCCACAACAATTGTGTTTCAAAAATAATGGATTTTATTGTTTGAATTTCAAACTTTGAAACTTCAATAATCAATTGAATCGACCGGAGATCGTCTCTGAGAAACATTGCATTGCATTTACCTTCAAATAAAATTTAAGTTCAGACAGTTTTAGGGTAAAGTGTATACAAATTATATCCAGTTTACATTTTTTAATTGCAATTTATGAAAGAAATGCAATATATAGTATCGCCAGTGAATGGAAACAATTATTTTGAGCATTTTCTTCGAAACTGCTATTAAGAATGAAATATCAATTATAGAAATAGCATTCCTAGCTTGTTTTTTTGCAATTCCTTTGAAAATTTAAATTATCCTATTCAAATAATCTTTTACTGCATTAAAAATAAAATTTATTTAGACCTGACCATTTTGGTTTACATTTAGTGGTACTATAATAGATATACAATCGATATTCTATATGTCGAACGCTCTATATCTCGAACTACATTCTCTATGTTGAACACAATTTTTCCTAATTTTGGTCAAATTTCTTAAATAAGGTACTCAAACTCAAACTCCCTCTCAAACTCGAACACTATTACCGGTCCCAACCCTGTTCAACTTAGGGAGGTTTCACTGTATAACTATTTCAATCAAAACTGTAGTTCTATTTGTATATGAAATCTGTGATGAATTTGAAATCATGTCTTAAATTAGAGCAGATTTTGGTTGACTCACGAAATAGACTTTAATCGATAAAAATTCCTCAATCAATGCAAATAATGGCAAATAAATAGATAGATAGATAGAAATATTAACAATAATTGGTTCTAAAAAGTGGTTCAATTAAGTCCACAACTATGTCCAAAATTGCCTGAAAACTGGCTAAAACTAAAAGAAGTAAATTCGTGACAGACTTAACACAAATTAATCTTTTAATTTTCAAAACGAGATATAATATAAATAATCGCAAAATAGATTCCATTGAAGTAATTGATTAAAACTATAGTCAGATAACTGTCGGTATTAATGACTACCGAAATAATTTGGGGGATATTTGGGGGCAAAATTCAATTCTCTTTTTTAATATTTTATTACACCTCTAATAGTTTGGACTCACGATTAACCAAGAATAAAAATATTCCTTATTAAATATTAAAGATAATCGATTGATCAATCATTTTTTTAGATTTTTCATTGATAATAAGTGCTAATTTTACCCCTTTCCAAAAGATCACACTCATTCAAAGCTTTTTTTATTAATCACTATTTAATTTGAATATTTAAAATATTTAATAAAATATTAAACCAAGTGGAGTGAATTTTTCCCATGCATTTTTAAAACTTGATTCAGATTGTCTTGGTTAAATAAATCAATTTATGATCACGATAATCAGATAAATTGATGGTTAACTTCGATTCGGTATAACAACTAATCGGACGAATTATAATCTGTTTTATAAGCAAATAATAAGCAAAATGCGGACAACAAATCAATGGCTTTCCATTACAATAGCCTTTGGAAAAGGGATGAAAAAAGTAAAAATAGAGCATTTGTTGAATGAGTAACTCGTTTGTTGGAAATGAGATTCATTTGATTAATTAGAAAGAAATCAGTTTTTCTGAGGCACTCCAAAACGGTTTCTAAAAATAAGAATTTCAGAGATTTTGATCTCACACTCGAATTGAGGCAAAAGACTATTGCATTGAATTACATAAACATTGTATCAATTCTTAAGGCAATTATTTGATATAATTTTAAATTGCACCCGAAGCCATTTGGTTGAATTTTGAATCTTGTAAAAATTAACTTATTTTAAGCACTAATCGAGTGAGAGTTGAGGCCTTGAATTGAATAATTCATTTTGTCTTTAATATTGTTTTATTTATTAACTGATGATAATCTAGTGATTTGTAATTTCAATGGATTTTGGTTAAAAAATGGCAAACATGGATATGAAATTCAAATTAAAATATCAGAATTTGTAGTAACTAGGTTACATTGAAATATGAAACTCATTGCATCGAAGAATTTCTATATGGAAATGATGTAATTGAGAATCAAAACATGAAAAACCAATTTTACTTTGAAATTATGATCAGAAGAGAACTCAAACCAAATCTTTTAAATAATTTAATATTAAATTTGCGTTCAAACGAGTTATTCGTATAAAATGTTGGTTATATTTCTAATAATTAATAGGTATTATAAATCATCCTTGGTAGAAATTGAAGCCTTGACAATTCGGAAGAGAAGAAAATAAAAATATATCTAGATATTCATTGATTATTATGTATATTTTTAGTGAATTTAACATAATATTTTAGAATACTAGCAAAATCTTAAGCAATAACTAGTGAGCTAGCAACTAGGTTTAATTTAATCAGGCTTATCTATATATTCCCCTCTAGAAATTTGATGAATATTCAAAGGGATATTTGAAAAAAAGAAAACTATTTTAAAATGTGATCCTTTTTATTGTGACCTCTATTTGGGGGATGGCTTGAGGTCTGTCTACCACTTCTGAGAACCAAATTCAAAGTAATCACTAAATTAAACACTTATACATCAGAATTGCACTAAATTTAGTTTAATTGACTCTAAATCTTTAATTTGCAAAAATCCCACAAATAATTTCAGCCACTAATTGAATACTAATGAATAGGAGAGGTATCCATAAGTTAATGAATTCCCAAATTATTCACAACAGAATCAGAGATAAGCCAACTCTGGGTTTCCACAGTATTTCAAACGTTCACCTTTTTTGATAACTTTTTGGATTATGAGTTTATTACTCCAAATATAAGTTAGTTCAAAATTAACACATTAATCCAATGAAAATATCAAGATAATTATAGAAAGATTGACTTTGACTAATGCCCTTCAATGAAAAGCTTTAAAATGTGTTTATAGAGAGATACTACAGGTATCTGACTGTAGGTCAGTCTTTATACGAACATTTGACAAAAAATCAATTGAATGTAATCCTGTTTTCCTCGGACCCCCTCCCTTATAGTCTGGCTGTGCATCACTGAACAATTCAATATTAAATTGAAAATGTTATAACTTATAAGGAATTTACATAAATTGAAATATACCAAGGTGGTAATTACATTAGTTCACAAATTAGTAGAATGCTAATAAATTATTACCCGTATTAATAATTCTAATTTTAATAAATATGTTAAAAATAATATTTAGAAACTTAACTTGTTGTGATTATCTTCGGGAGTAACTAATGGATCAAATCCTCGGGGGTTTATGGACAAAATTATTCATAATTAATGATTACATCAACTTGTAGTTAATTAAGTCAATAAAACTCATCAAATATGACACTTATATGAACTCATAAATAAAAAAGCCTGAGAATATAGACTAAACATGGTGAGGTTGTTTTAAGAGTGACAAATAGATGAAACGAGGTCATTTAAGGAAGTTATTTGCATATATTCTATTGATTTATAATGGTTTGTAGTCATTTTTTCGCAGTTAAATTATGTATAAATAAAATATTACAAATTAGTTAAATTAACTTACTATTTTTTAGATTGCGCATCTCAAGAATTTATAAAAATGGGCAAGATACTACAACGAAATATAATAAAGTGTGATTATTGATTTCTCGCTAATCAAATAAAATATTAATAATTCGCTATAAGCCTTAATATAATTATGTAAACATAATAGTTTTTGTACACAATTTTGTGAGTTAATGAATGAGGAGCTTGGTCTAAAAGCTAAAGAATTGTATTCTGGGTTAAGTCATATCCCTTCCGCATCTCTCTTTGTGAACCAATTTAATCAAAAGTAAATCTATTCATAAATGCGATGACATTTGATTTGTTATTACATTTATTTGAATATCAACTCATATATTGAGATCTCTTTTCAATAACTGAATTCTGATTCAAACAAACTTTAAAACCAATGAATAATCAATTTTTTGTATTCAAAATAAATGTCAAATTTATAAATATTAAAATGATTTAATACATGATTACATCATTTCTAACATATCGAAGTTCCTTGAATATAATACAAAAGTATTAATAATAATATAATTTAGGCATAACAAGATAAGATCTATTATTCCTCGGTAAGAATAATCTTAAAACCATTTGTTTTGTAGTAAAATAAATAAGAAAATGAAATTAAATCAAATGACTTAATAAAATATATAATGTTTGACTTCAAAAACAATATCGAATAAAGTTATATCTTGCTCATTATCAGATTCAAACAACTGAACACATCAAACAAATTTCAAACTTATAAACATATTTTCGAGTTCTTATAAGATTTTTTTTATATCTATAAAACATTTATTACAATATTTCGAGTTTTTATGTCAAAATATCCTTTGAAAAAATGAATGCCTCAACGTTCTAGATAAACTATTTCATTTAACCTTTTTGGCTATTCATAGTCACGGAATAAATAACTCGAACACAAGTCTTGCAAGTTTTTTCTGATAATCATAGGCTAATCATTGATAACAAACTTTGAGAAAATAAGATTTTGCAAAAAAAAGTTTAAATTATATGCTGAAAATAATCAAGGATTTTTACACAATACTCAAGCACTCCAGTCCTACACTCATCAAACTTTCAATTTTTAATTTCAAAAACACTTTAATCGATTAATTTGTGGGAAAAGATTAGACATTTCTCGTGAAAAACAAAATGCACTTAATCTCAAAGTAATTGATTTGTGGCTTAATATTAAATGGAAGCAAATTAATCGAATTCACAGTTAATACTACACGGATGACAATGATCTCATTTTTGTTAGATCATTCAATAAGGAGCCTTGATTTAAATATTGCCAACAAATGAGATTTTTTTCAAAGATTCAATGATTATATATCACGATATTTGGAGCAAAAGATTTTTAACCATTTTTTAAAATGATATTCAAGACATTTGTTCCTTATGTCTATGAGAACCCATTTGTGAAGCAATTGTAGTGGGAGTCCAAGAAAATGCTATTTTTGAAATTTCCAATAAGAGAAATGATGTTCGACTCCCACATCGTTTTAATATTGAGATGAAACGCCAAAAACATCACCATTTGAACAATGATTTTGTAATAATTAAAATAAGCAGAAATTAGATCAAACAAATAGCAATTCATTTCGCAATTGATTTTAATTTCATAAATAAGGAGTTCTTTGCGAACCTCTGCTTATTTCGAAAGTCAAACAAATAATAATTTGAATGATTTTGGAGTGAAATGAGAAGAAGTGGGCGACAAATGAGTGGAAAACTAATTGTCAGTATTTCTCCATTTAATAAAAAGTGTTTCTTTTGAATTGACTGCAAAACCGATTCGTTTAAGACCAGTGTTCGGGTTGTGTTGATTGGGTTGGGTCGGGTTGGTTGAACTGGTTGTACCACTCATACTACTCAGACCGAGCAACTAATAAGCACAGCATAACAAGTAGTTGCAGACCTGTAGTCACTCGAAGTCTTTTTTAATGTAGTTAAGCATTGAATCGAATCTCGACTCGGAATGTGCTGTGAATTGAATGTGAGTTCACTCTGAGAGCAGTCTCTATCAAACACTCCTTTCATGCGACCGAAAACCATATTTTATTTTTTCTTCGATTTATTCTCAACTTCTTCGCACAACCACCACATCATCACTTGGCTTCCCATCACTCAGTTGGGCAACTTTGACATCACTCACACCACCGGCACTACTCCTCATTACTCTCTCATCTTATGAATGATACAAATATTACTCAATTAATGCCAACAATTCTCAGCACTATTTGATTAATAATCGTTTAAATCACTGATAATCTGCGAAACAATGAATTGCTTTCCAATCAAATGTCTATCAATTCATGTGAGTATTAAATTCATTCATTCATTGATTTTATTATCAAAATCACAAAATTATTAAATTATATCAAATGTTTATAATGCAAATCAAAGCGGTTTGTTATCTAATCCATAAGCTATCGTATGGGAGTTGTGTCAATCACTGTCCATGTCATCCTAATAGGATAGCTTTCCATATGCATTATCTGAGTAAATGATAAATAAGTTTATGTAGAAGCATGGTTCTTTCCCTCTTTACAACAGTATTAATATTTGATATTTAGTTTCTTTTATCCAAAATGAATGAATGGACTCAAATCGTTGATCTACTCTTCAAGTTATGTGTGAATATCTGGAAGACTTTAATTTGAGGTCATTTTGACAAATGGCTAGTAATCAGGGTCTGAGAAATAGGATTCGGTTTACATAAGAATCAAAGAATAGCTCTTTTAAGCACTTTTAAGACTCTATTATTTTATTTGCTTTAATCGAAACTCAAATAAACTGTTTGTTGAACTCAATTATATGTGAAACTCAAATACATTTATATCACAAATATTTCTCATTATTATAAGGATATTGACTGAAATGACATAATTAAAGCAATGAGAAATAGGTCCTTATACATCCAATGCATTCAATACATCCAATACATCCTTATATTACCGAAGCAATAATGACTATTAAATTTCAGATCAATTAATTAGTGACTTCTAATCTTTGTTTCATTTATACTTCAATGGCATAAAGAGTAACACATTTTCCCCTTATTGATAAAAATCTTCCCAATTTTCAAGGACTTAAAAAGGCATCAAAATGACCATGTCAATCAAAAAATCAGTTTCTCAGTGCATACGATAGTTATACCGCCAAAAGTTTTAAATTAATGATCTTTACAATTGTCGATTTGTCATGCTCATTTTTCTAATTCAATTTAAATCCGGTTGTGTTAAAATTATAGAGATAAGGGTTTAACCTTATATTATGGATTATTATACTAAATAGATAAGAGATAAGCTGTCCTTCATTCAGGGATATATCACTACTTCCACGGTATGGTATCATTCATTTATTTCAAAGAATATGATCGAAAATATTTTGTTAAACCACTCATTACTGAAATTTTTATTGATTTTTGTTTTAAAAGTTATTTATGACTCTTTGTTGTGAAGAGTGAGGAGATATTTACGATATCCTCTAAATATATACTGATTTAACAAATATTGAAGAAAAATGAGTTACCAATGAAAGTATGAAACAAACCGATGAGAACTAAAATATTGCATTGATTTCAAAATTGTTGTAATTTGTTTGAAACGTCAAAATTGAATAAATTTAAATCAAATTTGTTGAGGACTACAAGTTTGGGCTCATGTCTCACATGGAGTTCGGGTCAATGTTTGCAAAGATATCTTTAATTTGGTTTTTGATAAATTGATAGCACAATAATTAGTGGAAAATAATTGATTCGATGGCACTTTAGTGAGGAATATAAACCAAAATATTGCCAAAATGACTGAAAGTAGTGGCAGTCAGTATAGTGTAGTTCCGTTGAAAAGTGGCCCGAAATGCATGGATGAGTCTCATATCGAACATTTTGATTGCATTCATTGCCCTTGAGTTGAGCCCAGAGCTAATAAACTTCACTAAACAGGACTTTCTACTGAACTCTCGTCTACTCTGTGCTCAGATATTATTGTTTTCCATACCTTTGCGTACATCGAATACTATTCGAGGCAAACATAGAGAGCATAACATGTGTTTTGAAAAACTTGAGGCAAAAGTTGTTTTTAAATTACTGGTGATGTTTGAGCCTTACGTCTAGTTTAACATCACTTTAGTCTAAGAGCCAACATTCAGAGATCAAATGCGTGTCTTTACTATTCTCAACGCTTTACATAATCAGTGGTCGGCTCTCCAGTTATGTGAGTCCAACGAAAATATGTTCACCTTTTTATACGACAATCTGTTTGGAAGGGAATCCAATTGAATGGCATTCCTGTCGTTATGAATGTGAATACGATGTCACTTACTATGAAATGCCAAACTTAACTAATATTGCCATCCCTTGCATTGCTTCTATTGGTGTTTCCCGTTTAGGGTCCCATTGGTTATTGTGTTATCTTATTGTGTGTGAGCTCTCAATCTGTTCAGTTTTCCTCATTTGCTGCCAAGAAATTCAATTATTCTTAAATATCTTTTAAAATCTGAACATTGAATCGACTTTTTCCGAGAGAAATATATTTTTTCAATGTCTCCAAAATATTTCCCTCAAACATAATGACAAAATGAATTTTCCCGACATTTTTAATAATCTTCGTCTTTGTATTGATTGTGAAATTTATGATAAACTTTCAGACATCGGTTCATATGTTGTGAGAATTATTTAATAAATTGAACCATTGAATTGTGAATGACTCTGAACCAAATTATGGTTAGAATGGGTAACGCCTGCACCTGTTGTCGTAGTCTCTACCGGTAAGTCCTCTCATAACTCAGCTTTTAATTAGTAAAATAGACTTCATTTGCCTCTCATTTACTAAATGAATCATTTGTTCGCGAATTGAATTTATGCGAAATTTTGCTCAACATTTCTCTTGGAGTCTGTGAACCAAAATTCATATGAGTTTTTGCATCTTTTAATTGAGATTTGGCTTATCGTTAAATATCTTCCTATTTAGTCATCATATGAGTCCTTAAAGTGGTTAAGAGTAGTGTTTGTGATATTCGCTTATCGAAGTACCGCTATATTTGTCTCAATATTTGCAATCATTGATATGTTATCTGAAGCCACCGGAGTCTATGTTTCGCTATTCCTAATAATCAGTTCAATTTCTCGATCACTTCATTGTCAACAGTTTTATGACTTAAGTATCAAATTTTTTCGTATATATATTTCTCACAACTTTTTTAGTCTTATATTTGTTTAAATGCAACCAACAATTGGTTGTGATTTATACTCATCTCACAAATAATCAGTCAATAGATAGAAATGAATTAAAGTCTATATTTCCTTTAAATCAGTCCAAAACCCATACATTTTTTATATAAAAACTCAGAATAATTGAGATAATTATATGAATTCGTGAAACAGAGGAATGATTTCTCAATTTTTTCGCTTATTTTGCCCGAAAACTCAAAGCAATTATTCGATTGAATATTAAGTGAGGAATCATTAAAGCGTTTACTGGTTTTAAGTCTCAAAATACTCTTCAATATAACAATTGACTGCTTCTCGAAACTGTTTTTTTACTAAAGCTTATTGTTTTGCAAAAAAAAATATTGTTTAAGTAAATAAGTGAATATGAACAAGGAAGCTCTCCATACACAAGGAATGGCCAGAGGGAGACCAACTAAACACCGCCAGCATAGGAAACGAACAAATTAGTAAACACTTGAGTTTAGGGAAGATATGCTTTTAAATATCGATCCAATTTGTTATGTTACCTTGCTTGCACTCCATTAAGTCTGCGCTTATTTAAATCAAATCAAAGTTAATATAAAACAAAGAAATTAAGTTATGTGCAGTTAATTCGAGTATATAATTTGAGCAAGAATAAAATTAATACTAAAATATAGTGAATTGCGAAAAAAACTAGAATTCCAAAAATTCAAATGAGATTTATTTACGAGTATTATGTCGTTTGCAAAATATTTGGGAACAAAAGGAGTGATTTAATGCACAGAATGTTCCGAATAGTGGGAACACGCCTTCAATCGGTTCACTTTGGTATTGAAATTCAAATTGTTATTCAAATCAGTCACTGATATGTGTTTTATAACTCAATATTAAATTCTTTGATTAAAAAC